>RJWJ010034359.1:0-17304 GCA_004363605.1 Indri indri | reverse complement strand
AGTTGGGTGCATACATATTTAGAATTGTTATGTCTTCTTGTTGAACTGTACCCTTCACCATTATATAGTGACCCCCTTTGTCTTTTATTACTTTTGTTGATTTAAAAACCAAGTTATCTGAGATCAAAACTGCCACACCAGCCTTCTTTTGGCTTCCATTTGCTTGAAATATTGATTTCCACCCCTTTACTTTGAGTCTAAATGCATCCTTCCAGGTTAGATGCATTTCCTGGAGACAGCAGATACTTGGCTTGTTTTTATCTATCCATTCGGCCAGCCTGTGTCTCTTGAGAGGGGAGTTCAAACCATTCACATTTATTGAGAGAACCGAGAAGTGGGGTGAATTACTGTTCATTCTGTTGGGTTGCATTTTGTTGCTTTGTTTTCTGTCTTGAGCCATTGTGGAATCTAGCCTTTGATCTATAACTTTTGAGTGGTTTCACATTTGAGACTGTTTATTGTGCTGATCCTTGTGTAATTCTGTTCTGAGTACTTCTGGGAGAGCTGGTCTTGGTGAATTCTTTCAGTCTTTGCTTATCTGAGAATGTCTTTATTTCTCCTTCATATATGAAACTTAGTTTAGCAGGGTACAACATTCTAGGCTGGGCATTATTCTGTTTCAGAAGAGAGAGAATGGGGCCCCAGTCTCTTCTTGCTTGTAGGGTTTCAGTTGAGAAATCTGGCGTTATTCTGATGGGCTTTCCTTTGTATGTTACTTGTTTCTTTCACCTTACAGCTTCTAGAAGGGCCTCTTTAGTGGATATTTTGATTAATCTGATGACTGCATGATGTATTGTCTTCCTATTTGCATTGAATCTCCCTGGGGTCCATTGAGCTTCTTGTACCTGCATATCTAGATTTTTAGCAAGGCCTGGGAAATTCTCTTCTATTAATTCTTCAAATAGGTTATCCAGCCCTTGAGTGTTTTCTTCTTCACCTTCTGGAACCCCTATCACCCTCAGGTTCGGTTTTTTCACATAACCCCACATTTCTCGTAGGCTTATTTCTTTTCTCTTAATTTTCTGCTCCATCTCTGTGACTGACTTATTTAATTGGAAGGAGTTGTCTTCAATCTCTGAGATACTTTCTTCTGTTTGATCTACCCTGTTCTTGAGGCTTTCCATGGTGTTTTGTAGTTCTCTGAATAACTCCTTCATTCCCAGGAGATTGGTTTGATTTTTCTTTAATATTTCAATTTCTTTAGTGAATTTTTCTTCCAAGTCCTGGATTTTTTTTGTGGTTTCTTTATGTTGGTTATCCATTTTTTCTTGCATATCATTGAGTTTTCTTACAATCCATGTTTGAAATTCTTCTTCTTTCATTTTAGTGTTCTGAGTTTGGTTAATGTCCATTGCTGGGGAGCTGTTGTTCCTCTTTGGGGATGTGCTTTCTGTTTGAGTCTTCATACTTCCAGAGTTCTTTTGCTGGTTCCTTCCTATCTGGATCAGTTGTTCCTTCTTGCGTTTAGGTTTTCGTTTGGATAATGACAAGCCCTGTTTAGTCTCTGAGCCAGTAGGTGGTGTTTGTGGGTGAGATTCAACCACACCCTTTATAATGAATCAGTAGATGCAGTATATGCAGTAAAAGCCTGTGCAGGATGACCTCCCTGTCAGTAGGTGGCACTTACAGGGAGGAGTGTGCTATTTTTGCATCCTGTAGCTAGCTCTTGTTCCTCTAGAGAGGCCCTCTTGTGCCTCGGGTGTTGGGCGGGGCCCTGGGATTTCCAGGTGTGTCCTTGTTCTCCACCTCAGTGGGGGCAGGACCGGGAGTGAGTCTGGGTGGGGCTGGGTTGGGTAAGCCTGCCCTCAGGCTCCACAACTGCTGTTAGCAGGGGTCAAAGGTCTTCTCTTTGTTTCTGTGCAAAGCTGCTGGGAGGGGCTGAAATGGCTCCACTCAGCTGAAAGTGTGGGCTTGGGGGGTGGGGCTGTCCAAGACCCGCAATCTGGAGCAGGTCTTGCTCCCCTCCACTCTCACCCTCTCCGTGGCCTCTCCCAGGCCTCTGCCAGCAAGCAGGACCTCAGGCCGATGGATCTCCCCTGGCTGTGACGTGGGCTGGGAGGTTTCCTACCCAGGATCACAGCCTGAGCTGGGTGCACAGCCCTCTTTTGGGTGGAAGGCTACTGCTCAGGCAAGCTGATCTTCCCCTGAAGGCACACACTCCTCAGTTGGCTCTTTCACAGATCTCTCCTCCATGCCCCAGGGCAGTGCGATCATGACCTGGGTGTACGGGTCTGGTCTGCAGGCCTGTCCCTGGGCCCTGGAGATCGATCCTTGACCCTGCCAGGGGGAGGGGTGCTGGTCTTGAATCACCTACAGGGTGCCCAAGCTGGATCGATTCCACTCCACCTTGGGATTTGCCCCGCTCTCCTGGAGTTCCAGGCAAGTAGCACCTGGGAAGGCTGGCGGGTAGGGAACTCGCAGTCGAGTACCCCTCAGTCTGCTGTAGGGCCCCAAAAGGAATGGCCCTGTTCCCTGCAGATGCTTCTGTGTGACAGTTAAATTGTCTCTCTGGGCACCCTCAGGTAGGGAGGGGGAAGGAGGGAATGGAGCGATATGGCGTCTGCCGATAGGCTCGGGTCTGCGCCCCGGGGAGGTGCCCCGAGGGGGCTGGGAACCCGGCTCCGTGTCCGCAAGAGGCCACTGCTCACTGGCGGCAGCCATCTCTGGGTTTGTGTCGGTAGGTCTCTCCAACCGCTCAGGAGCCCACCAACAGTCCGAGATACAAGGAAGGGGAAAGTTAACCACTCCACCTACCCTAGTCGCTGGTCTGCAAGCCTCTAGGGACCTTTCTCCTTCCAGTTCTCCTCCGCAACGTCTTCCCGTGGAGTCTCATAGTTTCAGGCACCCTTCCTTCTGACCCTCACCCGATCTATGTTTCTCTGCTAGTTTATTTTTTTCTCTTTCTTCTAAAATTGGTCTTTTTTGCAGAGACACTCTGACTGGCAGCTTTTCTCGTCTGCCATCTTGACTCTTCCCCATTGTAGGGTTATTAATTGACCTGATTTCTATATTGTTGCATCACAGGGAATAGGGAGGCCCAAGGAGAGGGAGAGAGATAGGGAAAATAGCAGTATCTGTGAAGCACAATAAATCAAAATGCAATAAAATGAGGAAGGAAGTATACCTGTATTTGAAAACCTAGAGGTAGAAAGTGTAGGTGGCCACTGTCCAGCCATGGCATCCTCACAGGAGAGCTGTCCCAGACTGGCAGGTCATGGTTTGACAGGGTAACTGTGGCTGGGAGATCTGACTCCTCCACACATTGCCTCACCCAGGTCTTTGAACGAACTCCCATGTTATATTCTATAGTGGGGAGGATACTAGTCAAGTCCCTTTCTATCCACCTCATCACCTCCTGTAGACTAATGTTAGTCACCTTCAGTCTTTTATGCTTTTCAATCACCCTACCAAAAAGTATTTATTAACTTCCTACTATGTGCAAGGTGGTGGCTTGAAGTGACAATGGTGAAGTGGGTATTTTTTATCTTGCAATATTGTCAAGTATCTGAACATGTTGACACATTTGGAGAATTCCTTGTCTCATGGCTGCTGGTGTAGGAGGCAGAGCCCACCTCCAAGTATAGAAAATGAAAATGTCACATATCCCAGTATTCCTTGCAGCTATGGTGTAGCACATGACCTAGGCTCAGCCAATCAGAGGCTCCTTTCTGGATCTTTGAACCTGGCATTAGTGACCTAAAGAATTGGGGCAGTAGAGAATTCTTCCTCTGGTCGTGCTGGTTGCAGCACTTATCAGGAATGTTAGTGGCAGTAACCAGTGTCTATAGTTTGGGAGTTACACGCTACACCACTAGTGCTTAGTGGTGATAGAAGGAGACTTACAACCAGGCCATCTCTGTGGTATAACTTGATTCATTGTTTCTGGCCACGTAGGTTAAATATAGTTTTTCAATGCCCTCAGTAACTTAATGATTCACCAAATGTCCTCTTGCTAAATTACTTTTCTGCTTTATTAAACAACAGCCAATTTCTGCTGCTTTCACATAAGAATCCTGACTAATGCAGAATACAGCACCAGAAGTGGGGTGCTCCAAGTGGTAGATCTAATATGTAGAATTGACTCAATAGAGGAGGTGAGCTGGAGGGAATTGAGGACCACATAATCATAGGCGGGGAAGACGGTGACCATGGCCATGTAGTTATAAAGCATTTGGTTAAATGGTTGCCTATTGGGACGCATACCTTCTGCACGCAAGCCTGTATAATTAGGGAAAATGGTAGGAAAATAATGTAGATGTTATTGTGTTAGTGTGCCTTGGCTACTTCTGTAGTTTTGTGAGGTATTACAAGAGGTGGCTAACACTGAAGGTGTTCCATCTAAAAACTGAGGAAGGCAGGAAACTTGGCAGGAGGTAAGATTGAGGAAAAGGGCAAGCCTTATCTACCTGTCTTCTCCCAAATGCCTCTGGATGAATAGACAGAGTTATGAGTGAGAAAGTCCCATGAATTGCCAAAAGATGGATGCTAATAAATGAAAAGTAAGGAGGATAGGTATGCTGCAAGGCTTAGAACTAGGTGACTAACGTTTCCATCCCCAAAGACTATGTCTACACAAGCTCTATGGCTCTAATATTAACCCATGGAATTGAACAGAAGCAAATAGATCATATGACTCCTAAATCATTTACTGATGATTCACATTTTAAACTTTTGTATCAAAGCAAAACACACATAGAAAACTTTACAAATTATCACAAAATGGACACATTTGTATAATCACCATCCAGGTTATGAACTAGAAGTTGGCCAGCACTCTAGAATTCACTTCCCAAATAGGATCCTGCTCTCCTTTCCAGTTGTAAACACTATCCAGACTTCTAACACCACAGATTAATTTTTCCTGTTTCTGAAATTTATATAAATGGAATCCTGCAGTACATATTCTTTGGGACTGGTGTCTTCTATTCAACATCTTGTTTGTGAGGTTGATCCATGGTGTTATGTGTATTTGTAGTTCATTCATTTTCATTGTTGTTTATTATTCTGTTGTGAGATTACCAAAATTTATATATCCATTCTGTGGTTGATACACATTTGGGTTGTTTCCAATTTTTTTTTTTTTTTCATAGAGACAGGGTCTTGCACTGTCACCCAGGCTGGAGTGCAGTGGCATGACCATAACTCACTTTAACTTTGAACTTCTGAGTTCAAGCAATCCTCCCACCTCAGCCTCTGCAGTAGTTGGGATTACAGGCGAGTCCACCAGCCTGGCTAATTTTTCTTATTCTTTGTAGAGATGGGGGTCTTACTATGTTACCCAGGCTGGTCTTGACCTCCTGGGCTCAAGTGATCCTTGAGCTTTGGCCTCTCAAAGTGCTGGGATTACAGGTGTGAGCCACCATGCCGGGCCTCCAGTTATTGATTATTACAGACAATACTATGAACATTCTTCTATATATGATACACATATTACTATTGACTATATATCTAGAAGTTGAAATACTTGGTCTTAGATTATGTATACTTTTGGACTTTAGAGACATTAATTATTATAAATTGCTTTTAATTCAGCATATGCTCTCAAGATCCATCCAAATTGCTGTGTGTATTAGTAACTCATTCTCTTTTTTAAAGTAGTATTCTATGTACATTCCAACTGTGGCATGGATGTACCACAGTTTGTTTAACCATTCACCTGGGCATGAAGCTCTCCTGGACAAAAACACACCACTACACAGATTGAGACAACTAAAATTCCTGTTTATCATCCATCTGCGTTTTTTCTTTTGTAAACTTTGTTTTTGTATTGATTGACCATTTTCTGTTGAGTAATTTGACTTTTACTGTTTGATTTGTACAAGAAATATATTGCATTCTGGACACTATAAACTTAAGTGTCATGTACATTGTAAGTATTAGGCTTATGTTTTTTGCATCTTCACCAGAAATTCTGTCCTACCTTAGGATACTAAAGATATCCCCTAATTTCTTCTTCTAGTTTTAAAATTTTGCTTTCCAAATGTAAGTCTTTCATCTATTAATATTTGGAATGTTTAAAAATCTTTTTGTGATATAAGTTATATAAAGTAAAATGCACCCACTTTAAGTGCACGTTTCCATGAGTTTTGACAAATGCAAACACCTGTATAATTGCATCAAATTATATAATATTTCCATTATCCTCCAAGTTCCCTCATGCTCCTTCCCAGTAAATCCCAACCTTTATTCCCCAGAAGAAACCACCACTCTGATTTGTTCCCAACATATATTAATTTTTCCCTTTTCTAAAATTTCAAATAATTATAATCATACAATAAGTACTTTTTTGCATAAAGCTTTTTTTCACTAAGTATGAGTTTTTGAGATTCATCCATGTTGCTGTATGTAACTATAGTTTATTCCTACTTATTGCAGAGGAGGTTTCCATTCATTTTTTTCTATTCACCAATTGCTGGAAATTGGGTTGTTTCTAGTTTTTGGCTCTTATAATGAAACTGCTATGAACAACATGTATTTCCATGTCTCTTGAGTAGATAGCTAAAAGTGGAAATGTTAAGTAGTACAACAACTGTGTGTATGTTTAACTGTTGGAAGAAACTACCAGCATGCTTTTTAAAGTGTTTGTATGATTTTACTTTCTCGCCAGCAATGTGCGAAAGTTGCAGTTGCTCTGAATTCTTGCCAGTACTTGGTATTGTCAATTTTTTTAAAAAAATTAGCTCTTCTAATGAGTGTGTAATGGTATCTTTGGGGCTTTAATTTTAATTTATTTGATGACTAACTATGTTGAACATATTTTCATGTGCTAATTGGACATTTGCATATCTTCTTTGGTGAATTTCTCTTCAAATCTTTTCCCCTTTTAAAAAATTCTGTTGTTTGTCTTTTTTTATTGAGTCATAAGGATTCTTTATATATTCTGGTTATTTGTTAGATATATGTATTTCAAATATCTCCTTCCATTGTGTGGTTTGCTTCCCCTCTTCTTTCAAAAAGGGTAACTTTTTTAATATTGACAAAGCCCAGTGTACTTTTATTTGGATTATTTGTGGTTTTGTTTTCTATCTAAAAATCATCAATGCCAACCCAATTGTCACAATGGTTTTCTACGTTTTATTTTAGAAGATTTATAGTTTTAGCTTTAACATTTAGGTTGAAGATCCAAATTGAGTTAACTTTGCTGTGTAAATAAAGTCTTTTTCTCCCCTCTAGATTAAAAAAAATATATTATTTTCTCTTTTTCAGTGTTTTTTAGCAATTTCATTTTTTCTATTTATTCGATACATAATATTTGTACATACTTATGGGGTACATGTGATATTTTGATACATGCATACAATGTGTAATGATCAAATTAGGGTAATTAGAATATTTCTCACTTCAAACATTTATCATTTCTTTGTGTTGGGAACATTACAAATCTTCTCTTCTTGCTCTTTTGAAATATACAATAAATTCTTTTTAGCTATAGTCTCCCTACTGTGTTACCGAACATTAGAACTTATTCCTTTTATCTAACTGTATGTTTGCATCCATTAATCAACCTCTCTTCATCCTCCCCCTTCCCAGCCTCTGGTAACTATCATTCTACTCTCTACCTCCATGAGGTCTGTTTTTTTTTTCAGCTCCTACATGTGAGTGAGAATAATGTTTGTTTTCCTGTCCCTGGCTTATTTCACTTAACATAATGACCACCAGTCCCATCCAAGTTGCTGCAAGTGTCAGGGCTTCATTCTTTTTCATGGCTGAATAATATTCCATTGTGTGTATATATCACATTTTCTTTATCCACTCATTCATTAATGGACACTTAGGTTGATTCCATATTTTAGCTATTGTGAATAATGCTGCAGTAAACATGGAAGTGCAGACAGATATCTCTTTGATATATTGATTTCCTTTCTTTTGGATGTATACCCAGTAGTGAGTTGCTGGATTATATGGTAATTCTATTTTTAGTTTTTTGAGGAACCTCCACACTGTTTTCCATAGTGTCTGTACTAATTTACATTCCTCCTAACAGTGTATGAGCATTTCTTTTTCACCACAGCCATGCTGACATCTATTGTTTTTTGATTTTTTTTTGACAAGTAAATTTGCATTTTATTATTTTAGCCATCTAAATTTTCTCTTTTATGACTCGTCTGCTCAATTATATGTCGATTGGGATATTAATATCATGCTTATGAAATCAAGCATGCTTTTTATACATCAAGAGTATCAACCTTTACTTTGTTGTGCATATCGTGAATATCATTCTCCCAGTTGAATGGTTGGTGTTTTAATGTTTATGTGTTTTTAGCAGCAATTTTTTTCTTTCTTTTTTTTTTTTTTAATGATGGTTATTCTTTTTTTTTTCTTTTTTCTTTTTTGAGACAGAGTCTCACTGTGTTGCTCGGGCTAGAGTGCCATGGCATCATCCTAGCTCACAACAACCTCAAACTCCTGGGCTCAAGTGATCCTCCTGCCTCAGCCTCCTGAGTAGCTGGGACTATGGGCATGCGCCACCATGCCTGGCTAATTTTTTCTATATATTTTTTAGTTGTCCAATTAATTTCTTTCTATTTTTAGTAGAGACGGGGTCTCGCTCTTACTCAGGCTGGTCTCGAACTCCTGAGCTCAAACAATCCGCCCACCTCGGCCTCCCAGAGAGCTAGGATTACAGGCGTGAGCCACCGAGCCCGGCCTGTGATGGTTATTCTGATAGGGGAAAGGTGATATCTCACTGTCGTTTTAATTTGCATTTCCCTAATGATTAGTAATGTTGACCATTTTCTAATATGTTTCTTGGCCATTTGTCTATCTCCTTTTTTTTTTTTTTTTTTTTTTGAGACAGAGTCTCACTCTCTTGCCTGGGGCGAGTGCCATGGCGTCAGCCTAGCTCACGGCAACCTCAAACTCCTGGGCTCAAGCAATCCTACTGTCTCAGCCTCCCGAGTAGCTGGGACTACAGGCATGCACCACCATGCCCGGCTAAGTTTTTCTATATATATTTTTAGCTGTCCAATTAATTTCTTTCTATTTTTGGTAGAGACGGGGTCTCGTTCTTGCTCAGGCTGGTCTCGAACTCCTGAGCTCAGAATGATCCGCCCGCCTCGGCCTCCCAGAGTGCTAGGATTACAGGCATGAGCCACCGCGCCTGGCTGTCTATCTCCTTTTGAAAAAACTCTGTGTGTGTCTTTTACCTACTTTTTAATGGGGTCGTTTGTTTTTTCTTGAAGATTTGTTTGAATTCTTTGTAGATTCTGGATATTAACCCTTTGTCAGATGTATAGTTGGCAAATATTTTTTCCCATTCTGTAGGTTGTCTATTTACTATGTTGATTATTTCCCTTGCTGTACAGAAACTTTTTAATTTAATTAAGTCTTATTTATTTATTTATTGTTCCTGTATTTGCCTTTGGGGTTTTACTCATAAATTCTTTCCCTAGGCCAATATCTAGAAAAATTTTCCCTATGATTTCCTCCAGAATTTTTATGCTTTCAGGTCTTTAGTCCATCTTGAGTTAGTTTTTGTATATGGCAAGAGAAAAGGGTCCTGTTTAATTCTTCTGCATGTGGCTATCCAATATTCCCAGCATCATTTATTGAATAGGATGTCCTTTCTCCAGTGTATGCTTTTGTCTACTTGTCAAAAATCAGTCGGTCATAGCTATATGGTTTTACTTCTGGGTTTTCTATTCTATTCCATTGATCTATATCTCTACCTTTATACCAGTACTAACCATTCTATTTTAGTTACTATAGGTTTGTAGTATAATTTGAAGTCAGGTAATGTGATGCTTCCAGATTTATTCTTTTTGTTTAAGATTGTTTTCGTTGTTTGGGATCTTTTTGGTTTCATATGAAATTTAGGATTATTTTTTCTAGATCTGTCAAAAATAACATCCATATTTGAATGGGAATTGTATTGAATCTGTAAATCACTTTGGGCAGTAAGGATATTTTAATAAATATACATAAGCATGGGATGTTTTCCCATTTGTTTGTGCCATCTATGATTGCTTTCTTTTTTTAATTCAAATTCTCTTTTTATTTTAATAGATTTAGGGGCATAAGTTGAATTCTGTTACATGTATACATTGTATAGTGGTAGAGTCTGGGCTTTTGGTGTACCTGTCACTTGAGTAGTATCCATTGTACCCAACAGGTAATTTTTCAACCCTCCCCCGCTGCCTCCCTGCTTCAGAGTCTCCAATGTCCATTATACCACTCTGTGTGCATGTGGGTATCCATAGTTGAGCTTCCATTTATAAGTGAGAATATGCAGCATCTATTTTTCTATTCCTGAGTTACTTCACGTAGGATAATGGCTTCCAGTTCCATCCAAGTTGCTGCAAAAGGCATTATTTCATTCTTTCTTTTTTGTCTCAAAATATTAAGGGAGTACAAATATTTTTGTTACATGGATCGCTTTCCTAATGCTTGAGTACTGCTATAACTGTGCCTATCACCCAAATAGTGTTCCTTGTACCTGTTAGGTAGGTTTTTTTCCCTCCCCGCCTTTCACCTTTGATTTCCAATGAGTTTTAGTTTCCTCTGTGCACATGTGTGCTCATCAGTTAGTTCCAATTTAATAGAGAGTACACATGGTGTTTGTTTTTCCATTCTTGAGATACTGTGCTTAGGAAAATGGTCTCCAGTTCCATCCAAATTGTTGCAAAAGGCATTAATTCATCCTTTTTTATGGCTGAGTAGTACTCTGTGGTATACATATACCATATCTTTGTAATTTTGAATTATACTGCAATGAACATTTGAGTACAAGTGTATTTTTGACAAAATGACTTCTTTTCCTTTGGGTAGATACCTAGTAGTGGGATTTCTGGATCAAATGGTAGGTCTACTTTTATTTCTTTGAGGAATCTCCATACTGTTTTCCATAGGGGTTGTACTAATTTGCAGTCCCACCAACAGATGCATTCCTTTCTTTCTGCATCCACGCCAGCATCTATTGTTTCTGGAGTTCTTTTTAATAATTCTGATTGTTTTTCTTTAAAAACAAACAATCCCCCCCCACAAAAAACCCCCAGAATTTCCCACCCGAACCAGTCCAGTGTAACAAGTTATCCATTAACACAAGAATTTAAAAAATGATACCCTAGCTACACACGTTATTTTGTCACTTTCTCGGTGGAGGGTGCCCTGGCCTGGTTGGCTGGTGTCAGAGTGGATGGCCCTGGCATGGTTGGGAGCAGATGGTGATGCAGGTGCAGCCTTATGCCACAAGCAAGAGCAAGGCTGAACTCAAAGGGATGAAACAGATTGGCAATTGTTCGTTGTTCATTCTAGTACTCAGTAAAGACTTAAGGAGAGCCTTGATTCTGGAGCTCTTTCTTTCTCCATGCAGTTGCCTTATCTCTGGTACTCTGTCCTAAACATTTCAGCTTCCGCAGCCTCCTTGAACTCTGATCTCCGATTCATCAACTCAGAGAAACTTCTGTGCTCTGCTTGAGTCTCTCCTCCCTGCTCCAGGGTTGGAGCCCACCTCAGTTCTTTCTTCATCTCAGATACCACGTGTTGTCTCTTGTCTAATGCCTACAATTAGTTGTTTCAGGTATCGTGTCTGACATCTAGTTGTTTATGGTGGATGAATAATTCCAGATTCTGTTATTCCTTCACGGCCAGAAACTTTACTTTTATATGTTTTCCAAACTTTCTGAAATAACTATAAATCAATTTTCTAAAAAATATATATAAAATAAAAAATTAGATTATAAAGAAAAATGACATGCACATGCGTGCGTGAACACCTACATACCATGAGGAACAGTAATATTCTTAGGGCATAGGTTTGGCTGATGGGTGATGTCTGCGCTGCTGGTCCCACTTTTTCAGGCTTCAGGCTCAGACTCCTGCCCAGAACTCCTGGAAATCTGCAAATCCATCGCACGATCAGCTGCATTTCTTTACTCGCAAGTACCCATGTTTTGGAGGGAAAATTTCGCTAGACTCAAGGAAAGCTAGCAAGCAGAATCTTGTCTGGTTCCTGAGGTTACTACGTACTTCCCCACGCTCACCAAATTCTTCAATCGTGCCAAAGTCCCTTTTGGACACTAGAGGGCACTCCTGCACCGGCAATGACATAGTCTTCTTTGCTTGTTGCGTCAGTTTCTCCAGCTCTCTGAGACTGAACCTTGCTGGATCCTTCTTTGGGTGCAGCCAGGGCTTGCCCTGCCACAGGGTCCCATGGGGGTAGTTCTCTCATTTCCCAAGTACCATTTTACGAAATATCATTTTCAAAGGCCAAATCTCTTTCCACTCCTGTCCCCACTCTCAGAATGACTCAGCCTGGCTTTCCAGAATCCCTTCTAGCATCAAGAGCTACCCTTTTTCTCTCTCAGCCAGCAGTCACTGGGAAAGGAGGTCTAAGTCACTGGGTATTCCTCTTCATGCTGAAACCTTCTCTAAGGCCTAGTATACAGATTTAAAAACAGAGAAATGTATCCCCCAACAATTCTGTGTGCTACAAAGCTTCTCTGGGGAGCACCCAGGAACTCTGAGAAGTGACCCACGGATCATTCTGGGTTAAGTCCATACCCCTGTCTAGATCTCAGCCTCTTCATTTGTATATTGAGGCAGGTGGCCACGATGGTACCTACACTCTAAGCAGGTGAGATGAGTCTGCCAAGAGCACAGAGGAGAGCAGGGCCAGCGATGGGGGCTGGAATTTTTCCTGTGCAAGGAGTTAGCCCTAACTGGACCTCTCCTGTCTAAAAAGTGAATGTGTGGGGGAGGGTAAGGAGAAAAAATGAATCTGTAAATTCAGCATGAGCAGGAAGACAATAATCAGAATCTTGGGCACCTAATTCCTGGCATATAGCAGTGAATCAATAAATATGTATTAAGTACATAAAAGATAAGGAAGTGGATGGATGTCAGAATAAGAAAACTGAGGGGCATCCATTAAGGCTTGAAAGCGATGCTTTGGATTAGAACAAATAAAGGCCCTAAGGAATGAAGTGACTTTTGACCACAATCACAGAGATAGTTAGTGGCACAGCCAGGACTTGAATCCCAGATTTCTGATTTCAAGTCTAGAGTTCTCCTGACTCCAATATGCAGCATAAAGCCCTTGGATATTCATATCCCTGGGAGGTTGTAGCAGGCAGGCATAATTGGTGTCCTCATGGTGAATCACTGCTGGCGCTGGCTGGAAACCAGCATCTCTAGTCATCCATCCTGTTTGTCAAAGACCTGCTCTTTGCACGCATGATGCCATTTCGTACGCTGGAGGTGCTGTTGTTAACCGGTGGGCTTGTTCACTCAGTTATTTTCCACTTGTGTCTCTGGGAGTGCCCACATATTGACTGGGGGCTGCTCACTGCTCCTGGGCTTCTGCCCGTAGTAACAGGTCACTGATCCCTCAGGAACCTTCTCAGATCCCTTAAACCATTAAAACATTTGGGAATCATGAACTCTGTTAAGAATCGGAAAATGACACATATGCACAAAACATAGGATACTGTTCAGGGGGTCCACTGCTACTAAACAGATGGTGGGCTATGGATTAAGAACCTCTGCTTTTCTTGGACGTTTTTTCCCTGAGAAAATGCGAACATAGAAACCATGTTAGGAACACTCGACACACAGGAATGACAGCATTTTGGGGTAGCAACAAATTTTCCTCTGGAGAACAAGGTGGGATTGCAGTGGGGAAATGGGGGGATAGAGGATTTCAAATGCTCCAAAGGAAGTCTTTTCCCAGAAGTCCCTTCTGTCTTTTGTGGAGAGTGCCAGAGGCACACAGCTCAGCAAGTCGTGACTGTGTCATTATGTTCTCGTCAGCACAGATGATTCAGTCAATGTATAAGCAAGCACAATTGCATTTCATATGACTTTCAAATCAGTTCATTTCCAAGTCAGAAAAATCTTCCGGAAAGTCTGATCACCACCCCTACAGGGCAGCAACCAGTTCTAGGGGCTTCACCTGTTAAGATGATTTGTCTTGTTTGCAAGTCATTTTCAGAGAGCAGAGAGACAGTGTTCCCACTACTCTATAATTAAAGCACTGAGGGGCAGGCTGAGGGGAGACAGCCAGCCTCTGAGCTCTCATTCGTATTCAGGGAGCATCTGTAATTCAAGCAGCCCTGGGGAATGCCTCAGATGTGATGTTCTCTCCACAAATTAAGGAAATCTTCTCTCTCAGAACTTCTCATTGCTGTAACTTTGCTATAAGCAGGCATCTGATGTGTGTAAATAACCCTAACTCACCTGTTTCCTTCTTTAATTCATGCAGCTTTTTGTGTTTGTGTAATTAAGCAAACCCTCCTTGATGTGTGTGTGTGTGTGTGTGTGTGTGTGTGTGTGTGTGTAAATCTTAAAGGATTCAGAAGTTAAAGTGTTCATGCCTTTAACACAGCTTCACGGTCTCTACCTAATCCTTTAGCTTCTCGAGTCTTTTGCTGTCCTGTGATTTTGAGAAGCATAGTGCCGTCATCTTTTTTTTTTTTAAACTTCATCACTCTTTGAACCCCCGCAATGCCTGGGGTAGGTAAGCTACTGGGCTTTTGGTAAATGACAATTCATTCCGCAGCATTTGGGTGGGAGCATTCCAGCATCTACAGGGCTCCCACTTTCCCTGGTCTATTAAATGAAGCCAAGCCCTCCACATATCTTGCTGGGGAGCCCACTCCACAACAGTTAAAGCCTTTGTCTTTGGTATTCATTTGGTTTATGCTGCTCACTTTGTTCCCTGCTCTTCTCCCCGTCCTTGCCTTACCCCACCGTTTTCTCCATGCCTCAGACCTCTGCCCAATCTGAAGGAGAGCCTGTCTGGGGTCTTACTAGATTCTTCCCTGTGTTTCTAGCCCTGAGCACAGGGCCTGGAGCACGCCAGGGACTCAGGACACATGTGTTAAGCTGAAAGCTGAACGGACCATTTACTTGCTTGGATTCCCTGCCTGGGTGACTGGGATCAGATCACTTCCTTTTTGGGGGACTCGGTTGTTTCACTTGCAGAAGAAGGCACGGAATTGCATGATCTCTGAAATCTTTTTGTTTTAGAAGAGGGTTTCCTAATTCTACGGATATTTAGTATTTTTCTAAATGTATTTACTTATTCATTGATTACTTTCTTCTTTCTTTTCAGCACAGAGGAAGGAGAATAACAAACAAACCCCAAATAAACAAGTGAACCCAACCATTACTCCCTTCTGCCTTCCTAAAAACCATATTATCTCTGTTTTATGACGGTTGTTTTTTTCCTTCTTATCGAAGTCATCTGTTCGGGTGTTTTAAAGATGACAAATGGCTAAGTTGGTTGTTCATGCTCTGTGTTCCTGCTAGTGGAACTGAGCACTTGAATGATAATAATATTTTCCATATCACAACCTCATTCTTTTTCTGATGGATTGACTGACCCTGGAAAGCCACCTTGAGTCCGTATGACCCCGCTGCAAATTAACCAGTAGTTCAGACAGTGGGGAGCTTCCGAAAATAGAGTGGGCTCCATTAACTTAATATCAAGCATGACCGCTTCTGAATCAGTTTTTCTTGTCTGAAGGGAGTGCAGGTAATTTCTACCCTAACATATATTGAGCCAGGGAAGTCTGCTAGCAGGGTCCTCTGAGCTCACACGTCTCCAGGGCCAGGTGTGGCCAGAGATACTCTTGAAATGGCCTTTGAACCACCACTACCTGGCTGTGAAAACTAATCATGAAACAGGGAACTCTAAGACAGCTGTTACTCTGCGATTTGTAAACAACCGTGAAATATATTTATGAACCAATAGTGGCAGGTATTTAGCAAAAGAAAGGAACAACGCTGATGACTAGATTGCAATATATACAACAGTATTGAAAGTATTACTGGTTACGATTTTAAGATACTTGATAGGAACCTGGTTTTTGTATGGGTTTGGGGAGACAGTCTCTACCATACTCTGTTGGAAGGAGGGAAAACTGGCATGACTAATTTGTCCCCCATTAATTTATCCTCCAGATGCTCACAAGGGGGCACACACAAAGATGTTCATTGAAATGATGACTATTAGTGAAAAGCTGGAATTGGTGTAAATGTTCATCTAGACATAAATGATGATATGTAGATAGCTGAGAATACTACAAATCTGTTAACAAAACAAATTACCTGACATTTACTCAGCACCAAGCACTGTTCCAAGTGCTTTGTGTACATTAACTCATTTAATCCTCATAGCAATTTATGAGGTCAGTACCCAGTTTCCAGATGAGCCAACTGGGAGGAGAGAGGTTAAGCAACTTACAGGGAATCGTGCAGCTAGTAAGTGGTGGAGTCAGGATTTGAGCCCATGTAGTATGGCTCCAGAGTCTGTCCCCTCAGGTGCCTGCTAAGGTGCACTGACCGGGGCAGCCTTCCCCTGAATGGCCAAGGAAAGGCAGGAAAGGCATATTGGTAGGTGAAAGATGCAAGTTACTTAATAGTGTGCACAATAGGATTTCAGCTGGGTAAGAAAAAGGGTCTGTAGCATACCCATGCATGAGCAACCTCCAGAAGGACCCAGAAGGGAATGCTAACTGATGTCCCTTCTGGGGAGTGGCAGCATGACTGGGGCATGAGTGAGTAGGAAGGTGCAACTTGTTCCCATGAGATTGTTTTTTATTTTGTTGAACATCAAAAAAATTTCGGTCAAAGAAAAATGTCTTAACATAGCCTCTGAATTCAGAAATGGAGGTCAATTTTAATCAGAGAAGCAGTGTGAGGTAGTAGAAGGAACAAAGAACTTGGAGCTCACCCTGTGGCTGTAACAAATTACCACAAAGCAGGTGACTTAAAACAACAGGAATTGATTCTCTCACAGCTCTGGAGGCCAGAAGTCTGAAATTAAGGTGTCAGCAGGGCCGTGCTCCTGCTGAAGCTCTGGGGAAGAATCTTTGCTTGTCTCTTCCCACCTTCCGGTGGCTGCATGGCTTTCTTCCTTCCCTGTGTCTTGACATGGCCTTTTCGTAAGGACACTAAGCATTGAATTTAGGGCCCAATGTAATCCAGTGTGACTTCATCTTTTTTTTTTATTGTTTGTTATTATAGGGGTACAGATGTTTAGGTTACGTATGTTGCCCTTGCCCCCCCTTCTCCCCAAGTCCCAGTCCCAAGCGTGTCCATCTCTCGGATGGTGCACATTGCACTCTTTGTGTATGCATATATCCGTCCCCTCCTCCCCCTCGCCCCTCCCTCCCTACCCGACATCCAATAGATGCCATTCTTATATGTACACTTATGTGTTGTTCAGTTACTACCAATTTGATGGTGAGTACATGTGGTGCTTGTTTTTCCATTCTTGGGATACTTTGCTTAGTAGAATGCGTTCCAACCCTATCCAGGAGTATACAAGAGGTGCTATATCACCATTGTTTCTTAAAGCTG
>RJWJ010034358.1:0-17289 GCA_004363605.1 Indri indri | reverse complement strand
CCACTCGACCCTCCTCGCCCCCCAAATCCTCCTCCCCTGTCCGCTCAACTCACGTACGCCCTCCTTCGGGACCGCCCTCTGACCAGCCAGACCACTCCCTCCTCCGAATCATTCCCGGACACCCCCCACCCCCCGCACCTGCTTTGTGATTTCTTGTGCACAGTCTGTCTCCCTCCCCAGACGAGATCTTGTCCACACGCGTTGCCTCAGCACCCAGCCCAGAACCTGGAAAAATCAGGTGTTCAACACCTGCTGTCCCACAGCACCCACCCAGCTACCCTCTCATTCAACAGTGTTTGCTGAGCACCAGCCCACCCTGTGATAGGGCCTTGGGACACAGCAGTGAGAGGACAGGCAGGGCCTTGCTCTAATGCAGGTGCGTTCTAATAACACATACGTGCACGTCCAGTGGGAAGCAGCGCTGTGAGCAAAGAGCAACTGAGTGGGGAAAGATTGGGGGCAGGTGAGGAAAGTCTTTCTGAGCAGGTGACATTTGACCAGAGCTTTGAAAGGAGCAAAAGAGGGAGTGATGTAACTTTCAGGGGAAAGAGCATACCAGGGAGAGGGAACAGCAAGTGCAAAGGTCCTGAGGTGAGCACAGATGTGACATATTGGAGGAACGGCAAGAGCAGTGGACACGTGGGGGTGGCAGGAGCAGAGGTCTGGAGGGAACAAGCTGGGGCCACAGGCAGGGCTCTGCTTTGACCCTGAATGGGCTGGGAGCCATTGCAGAGTACTGGGCAGGGTACTGGGATCTGGCTCAAGTTCCAACAGGATCACTCTGGCTGTTGCGTGGAGGGTGAATTCACGGGGCAACAGGAAGGCGGGAGACCATTGCAGAGGCTGCTGCATCCATCCTGGTGCGCGGTGCAGGTGGTGGCAGTGGCGGTGGAGGGCAGGGTCAAACCGCTGAGATATTTTGAAAGTACAAGCGATAAGAGTGAGAGAGAGAGAGAGTCTCAAAGGTCAAGGATGATTGCAAGGCTTCCGGCCTAAGCAAGAGAGTGGAGAATGGAGGTGAGATGGGGACAGCTCAGGGGCGGGGCAGGCTCAGGTTGAATTTCAGTTCAGTTTGTGACCCGCAGAGGCAGAGCTGCCCGCTGGCCATCTGAGTGGAGCTGCAGCAGCAGGCATCGCCTAGATGGGTCTGGGGTTTGGGAGAGAAGTCCAGATTGGCTGCAGGCACCTGCCCTTTGAGTCCCCACATCTTGCACATAGTAGGTCCTCAGTAAATGCCTGCTCACCTGGCCTGCAGGGATCTGTGGGGACACATAACCGGCCACAGTCCAGCTGCTGAGCTCCAGGAGAGGTTGACAAGGGGCCCAGGGCCAACCATGGAGAGCTACACCCTGAGGGGCACGTGCAGCGCAGCGCACTTCCCGGATGGTGCCGCAGGAGGGAGAACCAGGAAGGCCTCTCAGCCAACCTGGTGTAGGTTTCAGCACACACAGATGGGCATTCTAGGAAGGCAGGTGGGAAACAGGAGGAGGAAGGCCCAGCGGAGCCGGGGTTAAGTGATGGGCGCAGGGTCCTGACCCCTGGTTCCAATCTGGGCTCTGGGATTTTGGGCAAGATACTTAACCTCTGAGATCTCCATTTTTGCCTTTGCAAAACAGGAATGATAACTGCCCCTCTTCACAGGTTGGTGTGAGAAGCAAATAAATTAATCCACGTAAAGTGCACAGGACAACGTGACAGCAGGTGCCCAATAAGCTCACCTACCCGTCAGCACTGCACCCAGAGAAAGCGGCGTGCTCCAGCTGCCTGGGACGAGGGACGGAGCAAGGGGAGAAAAGAACAGTGCATGAGGCCCAGGGGAAAGGCTTTATTCCCTTTGGGCAACGAGGAGCCATGGAAAGTTCTGCACAGAGAGATGAGTAGATGTTCCTGTTGGTCCTTGATTATCCTCATCTGTGATCATCTTGGCCCCCCCATCCCAGGCCCCACAGTCCCACCTGGCACCCAGACTGCTGGGCTCAGGGCACACTCAGAGCCCTACGCGTGGTGAGCATTCACTACGTTCCAGGCCTTCTGAGACCGTCAGTCCTCACAGCAGTCCCCGCACGGAGTTGGTCCTATTATTATGATGGTTTGACAAATGAGGAAACCAAGGCACAGAGAATGTCACGCAGATAAATGTGGTCATGCAGGTAACAGGTGGCAGAGCTGGGATGCAAACCCGGGCAGCGGATCTGACTCCAGAATCCGCACTGGCCCCTCCCGGCTCCGAGTGAGACCCTGGAGCCCTGTGAGAGTGGCTGGGCATGGTGTGAAGCGCCCGGCACTGTTGATTCTCTCGGCAGGTAGGACAGGGTCACTGTGCCCGTTACAGGGAAAGAAACTGGAAGGTGGTGCGACTCACCCAGAGCCCCACAGCTTGTCCCTGGAGCAGCTGGGACTCCAATCCAGGTCTGGGACTCCAAATGCCCATGCTGGGGAGTTGGCTGGCATGACACACAATCTTGAACTTCCTTTAACCTGAGCCTGCTCCGGGGGTGAGGTGGGCCCCTCCGCCTGGAGCTGTTTCTGAGGTCTCTGCTCCCTTTTGGGAAGGAAGACAATAGTTCCCCTCCCAGGCTGCCCTGGGCTCGTGTCCCAGGTCCCTTTACTTGTGTTCCCCTCCTGACTCTCTTCCTTCAAAGAGGTTTTTCATTCCCAAGAAGCGCCCGGGCCCACGAGTCCCAGCCCTGTCCTGCTGACACGCCAGTCATCCCCTAGAGCCTGGCCAGGGGACCAGAAAGCTTCACTGCATCCTCTTAAGGGGGTTACAGCCAGGAGAGCCGGCAGAGAGGACTACAATGTCTGCAGACCGGTGAGGTCCAAGGTCACTCCATAAAAATGGATTCCTGGAGAAACATAAACCAGCAATTTACCCTGTGAATTTTATTGACCTAAAAAAAAAAGCTGTCTCATTTGAATAATGAAGAGAGATTAACCATTGCTAGTTCCTCTTTTATTAGTGAATAAGGACACACAAAACACTCGGCAGAAATGGACGACTCACACGAAGCTTCAGGTCCCATTTATTAGCCACTTTTGTTTCACAAAACCCAGCGTTTCTATTAAAATAGGATGCTGTCCAAAAGGTTTGCTTGTTTTTAAGAAAATTGTATTTAATAAAGGGCAAGATTTAGTTTTGTTTTTTATTTTTTAAACAAAGCTCAAATTCTCCTGACTTCACGCCTGTTACTACAGCCAGAGGGAAACTGATTTCAGAATCCATCCGATATGTCGGATTTCTTTGTGGCATCCACTTCATCGCTCAGCAGCCAGCCATGATGTCATAAGCCCATCAGATTTCCGGTAGGGGGAACACACGGGGGGATTAGAAAGAATGGATGTTTCTTACCCGTCAGGAAGGCGGGGGGAAGGGGCTGGGTGTGTTTGGGAGGAGAAGCCCCGTGGCTGGCAGACTCAATGTTTGTGATATTAAATGTCAGGCAGAAACCTGAAAACCCCAGCCACCCAGATGTTTTCTCAATATCCAGATGTCTGGCACCAAGCAGCCCGCGCTCCCCCTCCCAGGAGGCACTCGACATTTCGGCTTTGACCTCAGGTCGACAGCCGGTGCGCACTGCCAGGAGCTGTACACCCTCGCCGCTGCCCACCCTTGCGTTTGCAATTTTTTTTCTAAATCCTTACACATGGATGACAGGAGTAACTAGGTCCAGATTCTTAGAAGCTGTTGAAGCAGTGATTTGAAAAGTTCAGTCCCTGGAATTAGCTGCCACAGAATACACTGTGTAAGCCAAAAAGGAGGGGAAAAAATCCCTCAGCCAACACACACACAAACATATGTGACTCTTAAGCCATAGGACTTAAAAACTCAAAACAAAACCAGCCAGTCTGAGAACCAAGGACTCGAAACTGACACTGAGAAGCGATGAGCCCTCCCCCAGGAGCGCGCTTCCCCCAAATCGGAAAAACACCGAACAGCTTTGTTCTTCCTGACAAAGCCCCTTGCTTCCAAGGCACCGACAGTTGCCAACAAAAGCACAGGGTAGAACTAATTTACGCTCAGACGGGGCTTCAAGGAGTCGTAAAGTACAGAAATGGAAATGGCTCTGCCTGGGGACACGGCCGGCGGCCCATGTGGCTCCCCCAGGCCACAGACAGAGCCTGGTCCTGGCCTCCTGGAGGCCTGGCCAAGTGCCCACTGAGGCCACCTCCTAGGCCTGTGACATCGCAGCTAATTGCCCCTGAAAATGCACCGGGAGCTGCGGGCCCCTCAGGGCCGCAACCTTGAGACTTCGCAGGGAGCTGTAAGAGGGGTAGCCGCGGAGGGGGCCGCCTCCAATTAAAACCGAGCGCTCAGATAACAAGCAAAACGG
This sequence comes from Indri indri, assembly GCA_004363605.1. NCBI lineage: Eukaryota > Metazoa > Chordata > Mammalia > Primates > Indriidae > Indri > Indri indri. The sequence goes on along the minus strand of RJWJ010034358.1, from coordinate 12,958 downwards.
CAAAGGGCTGGTTGAGGGGACAAAGTCTGGCAGAGAGCCTGAGGTGAATGGAGGCTCAGGGCTGGGGCAGGGGGCTAGGGGCCCTCATCTCACAACACTTGTGCGTTTGCAGATGAGGAAATTGAGGCTGGGGTGGCTGAGTGGCCTGCCCAAGGTCACCAGGCTAATTAGCAGGACAGCCAGTACTGGGGAACAGAAAGCACCCGTCTGGCATTGCGCAGGTCTTCCCTGAACGTTATCTAATTTAATCCTCAAAACACCCTGCGAGGGAGGGATTATCATTAACCTCAGTTTCCAGAGGAGCCAATAAAGACGCAGAGAGGTTAAGTAATTCGCCCAAGGTCACACAGCTCATCATTAGCAGAACTTGGCCTGAACTTCTGAGTCACCTGATTCTGAATCCAGTGCTCTTTCTGCTCCGTGCGGGGAGGCAGTTGTTTAGCTGGAAGCAGTGAATCTGATTTAAATACATATTTAAAACGCCGGTGATCCCCACAGAACAGAAGGGAATAAATCACTGCAAATTAATTTTTTTAAAGCCATTCCAGGCAGGAGGGCTGGCTGGCCGGGAGAGTGGGTGGGGAGGCCACTTTTATTCCCTCCCCGCCAGAGCCTGAATACAGCATGTAGACCGTCTCTCTAGCCGCGTGCAGCATGCAGCGGCAGCTCAGTCCCCTGAAGTGGGGCGGTGGGGGTTTGGGTGATGCAATAGAAGCTTGTGGGGCATCTGCAAGAGCATAATCTGCCACAGGAAGGTGCCAGGCACACAGGTCTGATGGAGTCAGGGGAGGGAGAAACTCGAGGTGTGTAGAAACTACGAAAAATAAAAATAAGAGTCATCCCTCTGAGCCAGATTCCTACTTTCCAGCCAAGAGTTTGAATGAGCTGTGGGTCAGCTGAGCAGCTGTTTCTGCCTGGAGGCCTAATTCTGTGTCAGAGACTGCTGCCCAGGATCATCCTGCCCACCTGGGATGGGGGAGGCGAGGCAATCACTGTGGCCTTCTACCCTGGACACCCTGGGGGCCCTACTGGCCACCACCTTCTCCCAGAGCAGAACTTGAAGGAAACCAAGCCTCGAGAGCTAGGACAGGAGAAAGGGGGCAGGCAGTATGGGCTGAGAGACCAGGACGGGCACCCACTGCGAGCCTCCAGCGGGCCAGACTTGGTGCTGCAGTGGCCCATGGGGCTGGGTCTCTTCCTGCACAAGGCCCGCCGGTTCCTTTTATTAACACTTTGTTTCTGTGAACAGCAAATGGGCTGTAGAGCCCAGGACTCGGGCCAGGGAAGGGGAAAGAAAAGTTTCTGCCATCTGGACTCCTGACCTGGCTGAGCAGCTCCTGTTTTTCTGGGGAAATCCTACCCATCCTTTATTTGCTTTGCCTAAATCCACCCAGAAGAGATTTGAGTCCTGCCCTCAAGGAATTTACAATCAATGGGCGGGGACAAACATTAACCAACTGATACCAAAGTGTCCATGGAGGGAGTGGTCCCAGGCGAGGAGAGTCGTCCTGGTGGAATTGTCAAGTCAGAGAGGTCAGGGAAGGCTTGGGGGGGAGGAGACACTGGCCCAAAGGAGGAGCAGCGCTCACCCCTCTGACGCATTGCATGTCTGCAGAGAGGCCTTCACCCAAGGTTGCCTCCCTCCCCATGCCGCGCCCTTCCCGTCTGTGCGTTGTTCACCCTCTATGTCTGAGCTGCTCTGGAAGCCCTGAGAGGGCAGAGACCGGGCTTGCCTTATTCACTGCCAAGTTGCCCACGCCTGGCACAGAATAGGTGTGTGATGACTTTTTGTTGATCAAAAGAATAAATAACATGTGCAAAAGGCCCTGTGGCAGGAGGAGTCAACTGAGAGACGGGAGGGTGTGAGAGTAGGAATGGAGCAAAGGGCACAGAGGGTGATGGGAGATGAGGCTGAGCCATCCCAAGAACCACCCTAGACGTGTCTATCTCCTCCAGCCAACGGGCACCCTTCTGCCCCCTTCCCCTGTGGCAGAGACTGGCCACAGGAGAGAGTGTCACATGAATACCCTGCCCCACCTGATCTGCCCCAGGCACAGCACCCCTGGGAATGAGGTAGGTGGGCACCAGCATCACCTGCCCAGGACTCTCTCTGCCACCACCTTCCCTCCTCCATTCACTGCCTCACTCAGTGCTGTGGGGCCCCCGGGAGCCACAGAGGGGGAGTGGGAAGCAGATCCAGGGGTCCCAGACTTGGGCCTCCCTGAACCCCACGGCCAGGTCTCATCTGCACCACCCCCCATGGCTGGCACCCTTTCTCCTCACTGAGGCAGAAGTGGAAGGAGAAAAGGAGCCAGGAAAAACAGGGTTTGAGCCCCCTGCTCTGATTACCAGCGTGCGATAGGGCACCCGGTTGGCCTCTCCGCCCCTCGGATTCCTCACAGGTGACATGGAGACACCTCAGGCTCCTCCGGAGCCAGGGGGCAAAGTGGGTGCTTGAACTGCTCTAAAAGACTCCAAATGGGGCCAGGCGTGGTAGCTCACACCTGTAATCCCAGCACATTGGGAGGCAGAGGCAGGAGAATCTTGAGGCCAGGAGTTCCAGACCAGCCTGAGCAATATAGTGACCCCGTCTCTACAAAAAATAGAAAAATTAGCCAGATGTGGTGGCGTGCACCTGTAGTCCTAGCTACTAGGGTGTGGCTGAGGCAGGAGGATCGCTGGAGCTCAGGAGTTTGAGGTTGCAGTGAACTATGATGAGGCTACTGCACTCCAGCCCTGTGACAGAGCAAGACCCTGTCTCAAAAAAAAAAAAAAAAAAAAAAAAAATCATGGCTGTAATCCCAGCACTCTGGGAGGCTGAGGCGGGAGGATCACTTGAGCTCAGGAGTTCGAGACCAGCCTGAGCAATAGCAAGACGGGTCTCTACTAAAAACAAAAAAATTAGCCGGGCCCTGTGGCATGTGCCTGCAGTCTCTGCTGAGGCAGGAGGATCGCTTGGTCCAGGAGCTGGAGGTTGCTGCGAACTAGGCTGACGCCACAGCACTCCAGCCCGAGCAACAGAGCAAGACTCTGTCTCCAAAAAAAAAAAAAAAACCAAAACACCTCAAAATGAATGAATCACTCTGGTCTTGCTCTAGGACTCGGGTCATTTGCTGCCTGCCCAACTCCTTCTCCTACCTCAGCTGCAGCTTCTGCCGCTCCGGGGAAAGTGGGTACACGAATCACAGCAGCTGGGGTCTGGGGGTTCCCCCCAAGGCTCCCGGGGAAGCGGCTCAGACTCGACAGGTGAGTCCCACGCCCGCCCGCAGGGGTGCGCCTCGCCCCTCGCAGGCGCGTCGGTTTGCGCGCGATCCTTCCTCCCAGCCGGCGGGCTCAGCGCAAGCCAGCAAACTTTCCGTGCCTGGAACCTGCCCGCGTCTACACCTGCTCGCGGTTCTGAGGCTCCTCGACCACAGCGCGTGTCTACACAGCCTCACCTGCCCCCGGGTCGCTGGAGGGTGCCTCAGTCATTGCTCCGCGTCTCCACAGGATCACCAGCTGCGAGTTACCCGGACTTGCCAAACTCAGCCTTCAGGATCAGTCTCGACTACCTCCGGATTCCGGAGGCGCCTCGGCCGGACCACCCGCGTTGGTCCACACAGCCGCGGCAGCCCCGGGGCCACCGGAGATGCCTTCAGCTCAGGGGCCGCGTCTACACCACCCAAAGCTCACAAGACCCTTTAGAGCACGGACCTGGACGCAGACCCCGCGACGGCCGCTCAGGGTTGAGGGTGATGCCCGCGATCTCCTCCAGGTGTCCCCGGTCCTGGCGGAGCCGGCTGCGGGCTGCTTACCTTCCGGCGCCCTCGCGCTCCCGTCCTGGCTGTGCCGTTTCTTTCACGTCTTTTACAATATTGTTGACGGCGAAAGAAAACGTTGTAAATCCTCCCGCGGCCACGTGGCTGTCCCCACAACCCCCTTCCCCCTTTTTTTCGCTCTTAGGACAATGCTCGGCCCCAGCGGCCGGTCGCTGGCCACGGGGCTCGCAGCCGGCAGCGCCGGTCGCGGCGGGGCGGGGCCGAGGGCGAGGCGGGGCGGGGCGCACCGGCTCCGGCCGCCCTCCCGGGGGAGACCGTGGACTGCGACTAGGGCTCCTGTTCCGGCTCCTGATTGGTCGGCCGGCCGGCGTTGCTGACGCCTGATTGGCTGGGGCGAAGAAGGGGGCTCAGTGGGGGTGGGGTCTTGCGGATTTCATTCTTTGCCTTTTCTTTCCTGTGGCCGCAGCTGCTCTTTTAGGCCCTTCTGAATTCTGCAGCTTTCCCCTCTGTGCTTCTGGGCTCCCCATCATAACACCCCGAGTGGTAACTGCATTTTCTTGTCCTTCTCCACCAAACAGCACCTTGAAGTCGGGACACCGGGTTTGTGATGCTCGCTACTGCAACCCCAAGGCCTAGCACACAGTAGGTGCTCAAAACGTTAATTCACTAGCTGAATGAATTAATAGAAAATATGCATACAGGTTTTTGCAACTATCTTTAATGCTGGCAACAACCCTAGGAGATGTTATTACTATTCCCCACCAAGGATAGAGAAACCGAGGTGCAGAGAAATGCGGGGACTGGGAATGAATGGCTGAGCGGACGCTGGGACACGAATCCATCACTGGACCAAAGGTCTCTTCCACACAGCAATGCCCTGCGGGGTCTCAGAGCCTCTGTTTCCCGCCTATCAAAAGAGAATGTTGGATTAGAGCAGAAGATGGTTTCAGAAAATGTTATTTCAATGAACGTGCTGTATGCAGTGCTGTGCTTGGCAGTATGAATGAGATAGCCCCTGCCTCCACATTAAATTCCTGGTAACCTGCTGGGCCTGCTCCCTTCATGGGAGTTCCTCCCTCACCCCACCCCACCACCAAATCAGAAGCAAAAATTAGAAGCACTCTGGTCAAACCAGGCTACATTGCCCACGGGACACTTTGGGGGCACGTGGGGTGGATTTTCCTGGGGGATCCAGGGGGAGTATTATTAAGCAAACTGGAGCAAAAATACAGTTCTCTTGCGGGGAGCCCTGGGGAACTCCCCAAGTGGGTCTTTTGATTGAGAGAGATGGTGCCTGAGATGGGATGAAGAGAGGGTTCCTCTAACAAAGGAGGGTGTAGGAACTGCTCCTGGAGTTGGACAGGGGTCGGTTAATCAACTAGAAAAATGCTGTCTGAGGTCCCGTCTCAGGTACAGTGAGCAGCCAGATTCCGGCATGCAGAGGAGCCAGCTTGACGGTGCGGTGAGTGAGCTCTCCCTGTGTCTGTGTCTTCACATGGCCTTCTTATAGTGACACCCATACTAACCCAGTATGACCTCATCTTAACTTGATTACATCTGCAAGGACCCTATTTCCAAATCAGATCGTATGCACAGATATCCATGGTTAGGACTTCAACATATCTTTCTGGGGGGCACAATTCTACAAGGCTCAGGGAGGAAAGAACATTCTGATTAGAGGGGAACAGTAAGAGCAGAGGCCCTGAGACTACCCAGCATGGATCCACCTCCTGGCTGCCCACTGCTCTCTTGGGCTTCCACAGCTCATCTTGGATCCTGGTCCCTGGCCCCTGCCTAAACAGAGCCAGGATAGAGCCCACCCTCTGGGTAACAGGCCTTCTCAGGCCTCCTTTTCTAACTGATCCTGCCCTAGCCTCATGCCCGAGGAGGGCCCTGCCAGCCCGTCCCTCCTCCCCTCGCCCTCCTGGTCTTCACCCCCACCCACGTCCGAGATAGACAAGGACAATAAAAGCTATTTCACAAGCAGCTGGTGATTAATCGCCAGGTTAATTAAAGAGGCAGTAATTGCACTCTGATTTCAGAGGAAGGAGAGATGTGTTGGGCAGGGGCTGGTGGTCAGCTTAGGTCTCCTTGATGAGCTGGAGCCAGAGGACGAAAGGATTTGAAAAGGCGGGAAGAAAAAACAAGTAACATTTTTTTTTTTTAAGTGGGTGCTTCAACCATGGCTGTAATGTTTTATTTGACAGAGTCAGGTGGTGGGCTTAGATGTTTAAGCTTGTCTGTGTGCTCTTCCATGTCTTTGAAATATTTCATTAACAACAACAACAAAATGGCAGGGGAGGTTAAGTTTTTCTAAACTCTCATTTGGGATTTATAAATGGCCTCAAATACCAGCATGCCTCCTTTACACAATGGAGAGGGCCTTAAAATTATGTGTAAATCGAATCCCGTTTGCCCACCCACTACCTCTTAACGCCACCGATGCTCTATCTTCATTTCTGATTGATTTTCCCTGGTAGAGGCACCAAATTCTTTGCTTTAAGTGTCAGGCTCTCTCTGTCAAGTAGTTAATGACCTATAAAGCACTTACAACGTGCTGGGGAGATGCTATTTGGAGGCACCCCGCCGCGTATCCTCTCCTATTGTCGGTAATCACCCCTCATTTATTTGCTCTTATTGGTTTGGAATTTGCTATCAGGTTTCCCTAAAGCCAAGCCCACCAGGAATGGTGCAATTCTGTGCGGGCCCAGATGGGTGCTGCACTTGATACCCAGGGGCAGTGGCAGCAGGTGTGGCCTCTTCTCTCAAAAGCCCTTCAGCTTGGGTGCCTAGGTCATCTCTTGGCCACACGTTTCCCAGCTCTGCCTTTTGCTAGCTGAGTGATGTGGTGCATTCCCCTCCCCTCCCCAAGCCTCAGTTTCCTCCTCCACTCTGCCCCAGAGCTGGTGCCTGCTCTTGGGCAACTGGAGGATGACACCAGCCTGGTAAGGTCAGTGCTTGGAGCAAGAGAAGAGGCCCAAGGTCAGGGTGAGCACAGAGGCTTAGCGTGGGAGGCTGAATAGGCTCTCCTAGGAGGGAAATGTATTCATTTTCTATGGCTGCTGTAACCAATTCCCACAACCTTGGTGACTTAAAACAAAACACATTTTTTCTCTTATGGGTCCGGAGACCAGACATCCAAAATCAGTTTCAATAGGCAGAAACCAAGGTGTTTGCAGGGCCACATTCCCTCCAGACGCTTAGAGGAGTATTCACTTCCTTGCCCTTTCCTGCTTCTAGAGCTAAATCCCCTGGCTGTGGCCCCTGTGTCACCTTCAAAGCCAGCAGCATGGCATCTTCAAATCCTTTCTCTGCTTCCGTGTCACATTGCTGCTGCCCCATCTGTAATCTCCCTCTGCATCCCTCTTGTGAGGGCAGTTGTGATTATAATGATCCAGGATCATCTCCCCATCTCAAGATCCTTAATCACATCTGCAAAGTCTTTGCCATATAAGGTAACATTTACAGGTTCCAGGGATTAGGATGTGGACATCTTAGGGGCATGATGCAGCCTACCACAGAAGGCCACCGAGCAAAGTGGTTCAGATCATGGGTTCTGAAGCCATTGCTGGGGCTTGCATCGCAGCTGCACCATCCGCCAGCTAGGTGGCCTTGGGCAAGTTGCTACGTCTCTCTGAGGCTCAGTTTCCCCACCTACAAAATGGGATCAATGCTTGTATCCAGATAAGAACTCAGTAGGCATTTAACTAGCTATTAGGCAGAGGGAGCTTCATGTGCCAGAGCCTGGAAATTGAAAGAGGGCCCAGAAGAGCCCTTCTGAAGGAGGGAGGGAGGAGGGGCAGGCTGGGGTGGAGGGAGCTGGGCCGGGTCCCAGGGAAGTGAGTGTGTGTGTGTGTGTGTGTGCACACGCTCTGCTCTGTCCTAGGGGTAAAGAACAGGGGACACAGGGTGTTTAAATAGGGTAGCTTTTTGTTTGTTTTTGGTTTATATTATTGAAATGTAATTCACCTATCATAAAATTCACCCTCTTAAAGGGTACAATTCAGTGGTTTTTAGCACATTCACAAGGTTGCGCGACCATCACCACTATCTAATTCCAGAACATTTCTATTACCCCCTAAAGAAGCCCCGTACCCATTAGCAGTTCCCTAAAGCAAGGCAGTTTTAGGATGGCGCACCCTGAAGCTCTCCATGATCTCACACCCCAGCCTTGCATCCAGAAAGAAGACATGGGCACCCTGAGCCCTGACATGTGGTGGGGAGAGCGGAGCCTCAGGGGCAGAGTGGCCTGGGGTCAGCTTCCTCCCCAGCCCCCCACAGCTTCCTTTCCTTTCTTTGTCCCCTGAGACAGGGACGCAGGACACCGCACAGGACGATGGGAGGCCGGGCTGCAAGGGCTCAGGGCTCACGGCTCACTTTGCATCACCACGATTACCGTTTTTATTCCTGGGCCTGCACTTGGCTCCAATGTTAGCCTCCGTCCCCAGGACTCAGCCACATAGACTGTCCTAACAGATCGGGGGGCCAGCAGCTCTCCTTGCCGCACTCCAGACACGTGGCACATCGGGGTTCCCCACCCACAGGAGGCAGTAGGCTGTGGGGCCACTGGAGGAAGGTAGGGGGCATTTGAGGCTGAGTCCTGCCTGGGCAGCCCTGAGCCTCCTCCACCAAACCAGCCGCTCTTAGGATGGCTGTGACCAGGCTGGAACACGAGGGACCCACCAGGGGGGTCTCCAGTGCTCCCAGCCCCGACCCCCGGCTGGGCTGGCTGGTTCTGCTGGCTACTGGGAGGGCCCCAGGAATGGTCGGGCGTGTCAGGCCGAGCCTAGAGACAGCTGAGGCAGGAGGGGAGGCCATCTGCTGAGGCCAGAGACAGCGGTCAGGACATTGCCGAACTTGCTGTGGTGTCCCCTGGCAGTGACAGGAGCTTCTAGGATCAATTAGCAGAACCACCCTAACAGGGCTCACTGCCCCTGATGCTCAGTCTGCAGGCACTTGTCATCGGAGCCTCTTGACAGCTTTGGCAGCCAGGAGTTGAATGGGGGCGGGAGGACAGCTGGCTTTTCCCTTGTGCCTGGCCTGGCCTCCAACAGCTTGGCACAGAGCCACCCCGTCCCCATCAGATGGGGGGTGCTGGCCTTCCAGGACCTGCACTTTTCATTGCCCTGCCTCTCCTGGTGTTGCGGGTGCTGCAGTATGTCTGTCTCAATTCTCACATACGTAAAATGGGTCACATACTAATTAAAAATCGCTTCCTGGAAATTGAAAAAAAAATATTCTCTGTTTTTCAGCAAGAACAGGCACTGAATTTCCTTTCCTGAATTACCAGGAAAGGAAAAAATTCATTTATTTCTTGTGACAAATGGCTCCTGAGCCCCTGCTAGGAGTTGGGCACTGACAAAAAGGCAAATAAGGTGTCTGCCGTGCTGGGAAGCTCAGGGCTTCCTGGGGAGATGGAATTGATTCAGGGAAGGAAAGAGCAAGAAAAGGATTGCAGAAACTGCTTGGTGGGGGTGGGAGAGGGGGTTTCGGGAAGACTTCATGGAGGTGGTGGCATTCGAGCAGCAACTCCTCAGACAAAGGCACAGGGCCTTGGCAGAGAGAATGGGAGGAGCACAGGCTCAGAGGTGGGGAGTTCGGCATCTTGGGGAGCAGCAGCCATAGATGGGAGCGTGGATGGGCGTGGGGTGACTTTGGGCCAGCCGGAGCTGGTCAGAAATGAGCTGTGGACTCTGCGAAGACAGAAGCATCCTCCATCTCTTATCCCAGCCCCAGCAAGGGGCCTGGCACACAGTCGGAGCAGGACAAATGTTGAAAGAATGAAGGAGTAGCGAGAGGCCTGAGTGCAGGGCTAAGGGGTCGAGCCTCGATCCTGTGGACCGTGGAAGCCATGGCAAGGTTTGGTATAGGGTGTGAGGTCGGGGTCCAGCTTCATCCTCAGGGTGTGGCGGTCCACTTCTCCCAGTGCTATTTGTTGAAAAGACTATTCTTTCTCCATTGAATGATCTTGGCTGCCTTATTGCAACGAATTGACCGTAACTGCAGGGTAGTGCAGGGATTTGAGAGGAGGGTGAAAGGGCCAGGTCTGTGCTATAGAAAGTTCCGTTTAGGGCAGAGACTGGCAAGGGCTGGGAGGAGGAGGGGTTGGAGGGAGGCTCTGATGGGTGGGTGTGATGGGGGTGAGGGTGCTGGGGAGAAGAGCAGTCCCCGGCTCAGCCCAGGCCCATGGTGGGGAGCCAGGTGCAGGGCTGTGTCCTGAGCCCAGGCCAGGTCAGCCAGAATCGCTGGGGAGTGGGGATGGGGCATGTGAGGGGAAGAGATGAAGAGCCCACGCTCCTTGGCTCTTCGAGGTCCACAAAGCGGTAAAATAAAACCCACCCCGGATACAGCCATTTGCAAAGTAGGTTTTCAGGTAATGAGAGGATTGTAAAAGCAAAACAAGGCCAATTATAGCAGCATTATCCTGGATTATAAAGCTTCTAAGAGGCAGCTCACACCTCCGGGCATGCTGTGCCTGGGAACGTCCAGGCTGCCAGGAGCCAGGCCCACCCCCGCGGCCTCTGCTGACCTGCCTCCGTTTCCCCAAGGAGAGAGACCAAAGGAGGCAGGAGGACCCCCCCCACTGCACACATAATTTCAAGAAATTGAATGTGAGTAATGTGAGGCTGACAGGCTGTCTCTGAAGGGGTTTTGTCCTTCCATGGGCTTCCCTAGTTCTGGGGACATCAAGTCCCTCGATGGCTCTTTCTGCCTCCCGCCAACTTCCCTTCCCTGGCCTGTGGAGGGCGTCGCCCCTTCTGGGCTGTGTGACCTGTAGCCAGCCAGCCCCTCTGAAGGGTAGCTTCTGCTTTGGTGAAACCGGACTATCAGCCCCCCACTTCGCAGGGCTGTTTTCTGGATTAAACGAGATACTCTAGATAAGAGTCGGAGGAACAGAAACCAGTGCGGCCTCAGTGCCTCAGATCTGGCAGCGTCTGTTAAAACAGTGAATTTCCACACCCTGGGCCCCAGGAATCCCTTTTAGTCATTTCCTGCAGAGAAAGTTTTGCAGATGTGTCCAAGGAGGCACCTACAAGGATGTTCCCTGCAGCACCTTACGTGAGGTTGAAAAATCGTAAACAACTGAGAAGGCCTTCGATAGGGGCCCGATTAAATTAGGATCCATCCGTTCTGCAGAATCCTTCCCTGTAATTAGAGTCTGGCAGCTCCAGTGTGCTGTCTCAGGCAGATCCCCCCACGTGGGGCCGCGTGCACAAAGCGAGTGCAAACAACACCTACAGAATGGCTCCGCGCGAGCTGCGCGGAAGCCCACACAGACGCCATATATTTTCCATGTTCGCGCGTATGTACATAGATGCCATATGCAAACAGCAGTGAAGACACACTCCTGGATGACCCAGCTGGTTACCTCTGGGGAGGGGACTGGGAGGGAGGCTGGGAGGTGGCAGGTGCATCACAGGGAATTTTACTTTGCTGGAGTTTTAATGTTTTACCATAACATATGCCTCTGTCACCTGCATATGTCACCTGCATATACACACAAAAAACACATGCTAACACCAAGCACGGAGAGGATGGCCTGACCCACGCTCAGTCAAGGCTCAGCGGCCATAATTATGACCACAGGTCAAGGAAGGGAGGTGTCTTCCACCCTCACGCCCAAGTCCTCAACTCTTGATGTCTGAATTCAGGGTTGGGGAAGCCCCTCGGGTGGGTAAATGGCACCCCTGAGCATTCTGGAGGGACAGAGAGACACCACTCAGCCTGGCTGGGCTGAGGCAACTGCCCACCTCTCCTGGCTGAGCTGTCTGCCAAGAAAACTATTGAACTACATAAAAATCCATCCCTGAAATCCCAGAGGCATCCTTAGAATGGAGCATGGCCTTTAAATTAGAATGTCTTTAAAAAAAAAAAAAAGGCGCAGGTTTCGCCTGTAACTAGACTCCAGGTTTGTAAGGGCCGGCGGCCAAAATGCCCCGGCCGCCCCAGCCAGCACCGCACCCGGGTCCTGGGTCCTGGCAGGGAAGGGAACCCTGCCCCACCGAGGTGTGGTGTTATAACCAGCACGTGTTCCCATGGAAACCGCTGCCAGAATCCTCTGGAAATCTTTGCTGAGGAGGGGCCACCACTTCTCGCTCCTACTTCAAGTTCCTGGGCTTGGTTTCCCGGGAAGCTTTTCTCAAGCAAGTGCTGGAAGGAGCAGGAGCCATTTATGACCGAAGCTGCCCCAGAGAGGCAGGCAGGGGAGCCCGAGGGTGTCAGATGCTCTGAGGCTCTGAAGGGGGTGGTGCCGGAGACCCCGGAAATCCCGTCAGGGCAGGGCCAGGCCAGGCACAGGGAAGCACAGAGACTTCCTGCCCTGGGCCCTGGGGGAAGGTCCTGCAGGGCTGTCCCGGCTTCCCCTCAGGACGGTTCACACCTGCCCTTCCTTGAAGGTCCCAGGCTCCCCTTTCCCTGCCCCTCCCAGCTCTCTCAGCCTCTCCCCTCCCAGGTCCAGAGCCCCTCCCTCACCTCTCTGCTTGCCCTGCTCCTACCCCGGCCCTGGGCAGCCCTGACCCGCCCACCTGAGCATGCTGCTTCCCAGGTGCTTCTTGTGGGGGTGGCTGCAGAGCCCGCCCAGGTCCCCACCTCCCAGGGAGGCCTGCCCCTCCCTTAGCAGACACCCTTCCCACTGGCCCTGCAGCCTGTTTCTCCTGAAGGATGGATCTTGAAGGAAACGCACCCGCTGAGCCTCCCTGTGGGCCAGGGAGGCCCCATCTGTCCTCTCTGAGACACTGAGTGGTCTTGATTGTCACTGGAAGCCAAGGCTCGAGTGGGCAGCAACTTGCTGCTGGGAGGCGGAGCTGGCGCCCAAGGGCAGTTCGTCTCCCTTCTCTGCCCCACCCATGCAGAGCCCTCAGGGAGCTCACTTCATGGCCCTCTCCGGCGCCTCTGCTCCTCCTCCTCCCCCCTGCCTCCTGCACCCCTACCCTGAATTTACCTGCCACCCCTTGCCCCCGTGCCAGCTCGTCTCTGCAGGGGCTGGGAACAGGTGCTCAGTCTTCTTTGCTGCCCACTGGGGGTCCCAGAGCATTCTTCCTCTACCCTCCCTTGTGTCACAGCCCTCTTAGGGCCCCCCCGTCCACCCTGCACCCTCCTCCTCCTTCCTGCCTCTCTCCTCCCTCATCGAAGACCTCAGCACCTGATGGACTCCAGCAATGTCCACCAGAGGGGTGATGGGTCAGTGCCCAAGGGTCTCA
>RJWJ010034357.1:0-17293 GCA_004363605.1 Indri indri | reverse complement strand
AGGTCTCAGTCTTGCTCAGGCTGGTCTCAAACTCCTGACCTCAAGCAATCTTCCTGCCGTGACCTCCCAAAGTGTTAGGATTACAGGCGTGACCACCGCACCCGGCCACAATTGGCCAAATTTATATTTCAAGAAAAAAGTTCTACATGGTCTATGCCAACATTCATTTAGGAAAAAGGGGGAACAAAACCTATATTCAAATAGAAATTATAGAACAATAAAATATAACAACAAAAAACTTGCTAGTTGGTTTCAATAGTAGAAAAGAGATGACTAAAGATAGAATCGGTGAACTTCAGGACACATCATTGGAATTTACCCAACCTGAACAATAGAGAGAAAATAAACTGGATCGACAACAAAAGAACAGTCTCAGGAAACTGTGAGACAAAATGCAAGAGCCAATATTTGTATCATTTGAGTTTCAGAAGTAGAAGAGAAAGAATGAGACTGAAAAGTATTTGAAGAAATAATTTGCCGACAATAGACCAAATTTGGCAAAAATCATAAACCTACAGATTTAAGAGCCTGAGTGAACCCCAAATAGGAGAAATTTATGCCCAGACATCCTAATTAAACTTTTAAAAGCAAAGACACAAAAAATATAATAAAAATATGATAAATATATTGCTTGAAAGCAATATATTACTTAAAGAGGTATACCAATTTGAATGAGAGCATATTTCTCATCTGGCAACCAAGGAGGCCAGAAGGAAGTGACACAACATTTTCAAGTACTGAAAGAAAAGAACTGTCAGTTCTATTTCTAGTGAAAATATCCTTCAGAAATGTGTGGGAAATAAAGACAATCTCAGATGAAGGAAAACACAGAATTTGTTAATTATAGTCAATAATACTTTTGCACATGTACAGGCCTAGCCGTTGCTGCATTATTTTGTAGTGATTATTCCAACTAAATCTACTTCAGTGTTTTCAGTTTTTATAGCTATCAACAAGACATGAATCTTGGGTTTATTACTTTAACAAATTTTTGCCAGGTGCAGTTTTATTTTGAATTGTTTCTCCCATTACTAGTTATTATGAATTGCTGGTTTGTAATTATTATCTGGCAAATTCACCAGCTAACTTAAGCAATTCCTTTGGATATCTCAGGATTATCAATCAAAAGGCAATGAAAGAACTCCAATTTTTACCCCTATAGAGTACTAAGAAATCCTTGCACAAAATATGAGGCAGGCTAGGATCGCCTATGTAACTACTTCCTTCATTTATGGATCTATGGATTTGGTCAGCTGTTACTAGGATAGTCATTTAGCTTGGCTTCTGTATTTCCATTACTGAGAGATAGTTTACATATGTTGTGACAAAGGAAAGAGAAAAGATAATCTTTAGCCTTTATATTTTGTCCTCACTCATTGTTTTTCTGTTTGCTACTTTATTATATTCCTACAAAAGAATGGAGAAACCCTGCCTCTCAATGTTCCAAATAGAAAAGGCAAGCCATAATTGGTTGACGTCATTGTCAATCACCCTATGCATAAAAACAGAGGCAGGTCGCCTACCTGTGAAATGGTGAGTAGGGCATGTCCGTAGATCTTGATCTTTGATGGTTCTCTTTCTTGTATTCTAGTTTTTCCCAGAATTTTGAAGCCTAACATTGGTAACCTCTAAGCATGAGTAACAAATAAAGGGACCCTTCTGATTGATCTTCATCTTTTAGGAGGTTTGAATCTTGACCCGCCTTGTAAGAATAACCTATTAATTAATTTGAAGTCAAGGCAAGGAGAGGGAAGGCTCCTTTGATCATTGGCTAAAAATTATCCTACAACACTAGAGAATAGTTACTGTTTCTGAAAACATGAATCTAAGTCTTGCACATATTCTAATTAGTCTGTGTACTGGTTACTGACTATCAAGTCTGTAGGCTGAGCAAAGGGCAGAGAGGAAAGAGTAAAGGATGTCTTTAGGGTTAAACAAAGTGAAAATTTCTTGCTTAGAATTTGTCAAGGTAAGGCAAGTCTGGCAGATTCAGCCAGTAAGGAAGCAATGAGCTGCCGTTTTTTAGATTCAGATGGTTTTATTACTTACTTGGAGAGCAAATGCTAGAGTAGCCGAAGGTCCCAGCTCTAGTGTCTCTTGCACAGAATGACATGCAAAAATGGCCAGATGACCACAGCCTAGGTGCTAGGACACCCTGTTGCTGAGGAGCCAATGTCAGGCTTCAGTGAAGCAGTTTTACAAAGTCAGAACATCAGAACACAGGAGACTATGAGAAACTGAGAGGAGAATGAGAAACGGCCTTGAGGAAGCTCCTCACAAGCCTCCCAAGGGCTCAAGTTCTAGAGAATCAAAGAGCATTCCGCCATGACTTAGATGCTGCAGTCAAGCCTTGCTGACATAACCTACTTGGAGACGTGCAAGAACACGTGCCGATGGTCAGTGCACTATGGTAGAGCCACTCTGCCGTGTTTAGTCCCTGCGGCCATTTACGTGACTGTGACTTTGTTAATCGAAAGGAATGACTTTGGCCTGAATGAATTATTTCTTGACGTTAAAAGAAAATTAAGCAGAATGATTATTCTAGTTGAAGGAGGTTAAATTATTAATAATAAAGTCTTCACTAAACCTGAAAGTCACTGATTGGTTTAAGTCCTAAATTGTGAGGATAAATACATCTCAGTCACTTCATGAGGCCCTGTCATTTGCCTCTCCATTTCCACTCTCCGTCCCCCAACCTTTTTCTCCACACACTTGTCCTGCTTTATGGAACGAACACTGAGGAATGAGAGACAGAAGACAGGAGAATCCAGCAAAAAAAATTGCTTATGGCGTGGTGTGGTAGCCCATGCCTATAATCCCAGCGCTTTGGGAGGCTGAGGCAGGGGAATTGCTTGAGTCCAGGACTTCGAAATTAGCCTGAGCAACATAGCAAGACCCCCTCTATACAAAAATAAAAAAAAATTAGCCAGGTGTGGTGGCAGGCAAATGTAGTCCCAGCTACTTGGGAGACTGAGGCAGGAGGATCACTTGAGCCCAGGAGTTCAAGGTTGCAGTGAGCTATGATCGCACCACTGCACTCACGGGGAATAGAGCGAGAAGTCTAAAAAATTAAAAAATTCATCCATTAATGTCACATATGTCATTTATCCCTTTTTCTCCCTTCCTTTTTTTTTTGTTGAAATATTTTAAAGCCAATTCCAGAAAGAATGTCATTTAACTTCAACATACTTCAGAATGTCTCTCCAAAACTTATGCACATTTTCCTACAGAAACACAATGCTATTATTATACCTAATGAAATAATATTTCTTTGGTATTGTCTAACACCAGTTCATAGTCAAATCCACAATGTCTTACACTTGTAAGACATTTTATAGTTGTGATGTTTGAATCAGGATCCAAACAAGTTTCACACCTTACATTTCGTTGCTATATTTCTTTAATCTAGAGCTTTCCTGACCCCTTCCCTCTCCTTTTTGTCTATTATTTTGTTGTAGGGACTACGTCAGTTTTCTTCTAGTGTCCCACGTCCTAGATTTATCTGTTTCCTTCTTGTGGTGTCATTTAACTTGTTCCCCTAATCCTCATGTTTCCTATAAGTCTGTAAGTGGGAAGTCAGTTTTAGGGATTGATGAGATTCTGTTTTGGTTTTTTTTTTGGCAAGAACGTTTTATAGTTCTGTGCTAAGTATTTCAGATGGCATTAGATCAGGAAGCACACACTGTCTGGAGTCCCATTTGTAGTGATACTTAGATTATTAGGCTCAGGCAGTGACAGTCTGATTCCATTGTAAAGTTCCTCATTAAACTTTTATTTAATGGTCTCATCCATTGATCATTGTTGCCTGAATCATTTATTACATGAAAGACTGCTAAATGGCAGTTTTCCAATTCTGTTATTTCTTTCACATTTATTATAAAAAATTTCCCTTAACAACTATTTGGTTTTCTGAAATATAGTTCAATCAGGAAAGGCAAATCAGAAAAAGTAAGTTCTAATTCTTTTAATTGACAATTTTAGAGTAAGGAGTTAGCGCTAGTTATTTGCAATAGTGTCCAGTGAATTTTTTTGGTCTTATTTTTGGCTTTCCTTCTTTGGAGCATCATTTCTTAATCATGAATTTTTGTATATTCAGTATGTTTCATAGCTTTTTTTTGTTTCATAATATTATGAGGGTAAAAACGTTTTGGTTACATAATTTGCTTTTGTATAGTTTGAGTCAAAGTTATAAGTGTGCCCATCACCCAGACAGTGTGCATTTTACCCATTAGGTGTGAATTTACCCATCCCTTCCTCCCACTTCCTACCTGCTTGATTTCCATTTAATTTTACTGCCATATGTACAGGAGTGTTGATCATTTAGTTCCAATTTAATAGTGAGTATGTGTGGTGTTTGTTTTTCCATTCTTGTGATACTTCACTTAGAAGAATGGTCTCCAGTTTCATCCAGGTTGTTACAAATTTTTTTTTTTATGGATGAGTAGTCATAGCTCGTTTTTCGATGATTAAATTGTTCCATCTTTGACCTTGATATTATTTCCTATGTCCTTTTGACACTCTTATTTTTTATTTATTTATTTTTTTGGCGACAGAGTCTCACTCTGTTGCCCCAGCTAGAGTACAGTGGCATCATCATAGCTGCTCGTTGCAGCCTCCAACTCCTGGGCTCAGGTGATCCTCCGGCCTCAGCCTTCTGAGTAGCTGGGACTACAGGCACGTCACCACGCCTGGCCAACACTCTTATTTGTTGTTAATGGATTCCTTACTTTATGCACAAGATAGCCTATACTCATCTTATGTATATATCTTGCCCCGGACCTGAAGTCAGATATTCCTTTGGGCAGCCCTTGTTTGTTTTAGATGGAAATTGTATTTTAATACTAAACAGTGATGAGTCACATTATTTGTAATAAAAATGAAAGCTTATATATCTAAAATCTTATTTCACTTTAGAATCAAGTATTTAGGTAATAAATCTGTAATTGGTTGTTTTATTTTAAACTCACTTTTAAATTATTTATATAAAAGGAGATGTACACTATTCATTACAAGTTCACCTAAAATTGGACTAATAATTATATACCAATGTTTCATTTTCCCAGATGGTACAATTTATGTTCACAATTTCCCAAAAAGTTTGAAATGAAGGATATGAAGGAAATCTGAAATGTTTTCATATCAATTCAAATAAGAATATCAATGCTATCAGAGTTGCGATAGTAAAAGCTTTGAAAAAGTTTTTAGAAATGTGCTTGTTTGATACAAGCTGTCAAATTTGAGTTTTAGCTTGGAATAACTGAAGGGCTATAAGTTTGAGTCTTAGCAGACTCCTACGTGGGAATACATGTCATTTAAACAAATGAAATGCAAAATGCAATTTGGCAATAATTCTCAAAGTGTGAGGTCTGAGGATCCCTAAGGGTTACTGAAGCTCTTTCTGGGGCTTTGCAAAGCCCTCCCTTTTTCAACTATAAATTTGTATGAGGGCCAGTTTTCTTCATAGTACCTTAAGTATCAACATAACACAATAGACTGAAGGCAGAAGCAGAATATGAGAACACAGCTGTCTCCATTAAGCCAGAGAGTAAAGACAGTAAAGAGATTTACAAAAAATGTAAAACATGCCACTGTTCTCACTAAGGTTTTTAAAAAGATATAGTCATTACTCACAAAAATGAACTTAAAAGTAACATGTAATGGGTTTAAAATATATCTAAAATGTTTGTTTTAAATTTTAATACAGTAAATACGGACATATAGAACCTGCACAAACAATTGTCTTTAAAGTTCTCAATCACCTTTTAAGAATGTAAAGAGATCTTGAGGCTAAAAAGTTTGAAAACTGTTACTCTATGATATTTTGCACTATTTGCTTACTGATCGTAAGTATGTATAGATAGGAATATATTTTAACATACATGTATATATCACAGAATTTGTAAATTTAATTATTTCAAGTTAACTTTGCTTAAATTTCTCCCTCAATATTAGATGTCTAACCATAATTTAAATTTGTACCTTTGGTATTAATACCCAAATAGAGGTCTGTTTACTACAGGAAGAGACAAATCATTATATTTCAACTAGATACATAACCCAAATATTCAGCTTAGAATTTAATTGATGAATTTGATGAAAATGGGAAGTTCCGAAGCTTGATCTCAGCTGCTGCTTCTTTTTGAATAGATTTTTTTTTTAAAAAGCAGTTTTAGGTTCAGAGCAAAATTGAGCAGAAGGTAGAGAGTTCCCATGTATTCCTGGACCCCACTGAATGCACAGCATTCCTGACCATCAACATTCCTTACAGCAATTATTTCCATGACAAATACGAAAAACTGGCACATATCCCCTTTAGGAGATTCTTGGTGTTTTAGTTATCAGGCCATTTAACTCTGAGTAGATTCTTAAAACTTTAGAATACATTTTTTTGTTGTTTTTCTTTTTTTAATTGTTTTCTTTTTGGTCTTTTTAAAATTACTTCATCCCTCTTTTTCTTTTGTTCTTTTTTTCATTTTTTTAGAATAACTTTTCAAATGAGTAACAGAACGTCTGTAATTTAAATTAGTATTGAGTGATTAAAAAGTGCACAGAGTAGTTTGGCAGTCTCTAGAAGTAGAATAAAGACAGAAGTAATAAAGGTATAATGGGAGGAGGGGTTAAAAAAAGGGAGAAAAAAACATTTTATGTTTGTTTACTACTTTTGGGTTCCACTTTCTTTGTGGGTTGTAATAACCCAGTTAAGAGTTTGTACCATTTGAGGGCAAAAGCTTAAGCAGGAAATTCCAGTTTCTCTTAAGTAAACCACATGTTCTGAGTTTCTCGGTTTGGCTTGCCCTGGGGTGGCAAAATTGTTTTCCTGTGTGCATACAAGTAGAAAAACCGGAAGGAGTCGCCAGTGAGGCGCTTTACACTAAACCTATGCATTTAAGCAACGATGGGGTCTCAGTTTCCTTACGCGTACAAACAAGGGGAGGGGCTGAAGACACAGTTTCATAAATTTTTATGCTGTTTGTTGTCCTCCCAGCCTTTACAACGATGCTGAGCTTAGGGCAAGTGCTCAATAATTGCTTGCTGAATGACTGTTGTTTCTGCTCCGTTGTAGATCCACGCCGGGTTTTCTGCCTGACCTGCGCAGCCGCTTCAGGGGCCGGTTTCCTCCGGGGGCGGAGCTTGGTGCTTCCGCCGCTCGCTGGGGGTTCGGGGCGGAGCTTGCCGCCGGCGGAGGGCGGGGTTCGCGCGGGGACTTCCCCTGGGCTGAGCGGTGCTGCCGGTGCGGAGGGCGGGGGTCTGGCGGCGGGTGTGGGGCTGTGAGGCCGGCAGGGGTGGGCGGGTGCGCAGCCGCCAAGCCTTGGTGGTCTCCTGGGTTTGGGACCCTTCTCCGGGAGTCAGCCTGGCGGGGCGGGCGCTGCCGGGAGGCGGAGGGTCCGCTTGGTCGCGAGTCCGCTGGGACTGCAAGCATGTGTACGTGCGCGTGTTTATCTGAGGCCCGCGGCGGCCTCCTCTGCTTCCTGCTCCTCCTGGAGAACTCCGGTGGGAAACCGGCGCCTAGAGGCGGCGACGACACCTGCCCCAGAGCTGACTCGCTTGCCCGCCCCGCTGGCCCCCCAGAGCGCGCCCTCTCCTAGTCCCCACACAGGGGACTCCTCCGGCCCCAAGCCCTGGCCAGGAGGGGGCGCTGTGGGGACGCGCTGCCTTCTGCCTGGAAGTGGGAGTTCTTTGGGCTTGAACAACAGGATTTTAAAGCACATGCCTGTCTCTGTCGTTTTTACTTTTAGGCTTTTGGCCAAATTGGGCGAGGGCACAAAATAGCCACTTACCCCTTCTCACCGAGGAAGAGCGGGAGAAAGGGTAAGTAAGGACTGTTCAGGGGTGGAAGGAGCTAGGACTTTATCCTGGGAGAGCGTGTGTGCCCTGAAGCCTGAGCATGGGAGAGAAGGGCTAGATCCAGAACTGCCTCCGGGGGAACTTGGGCCCCAAATCTGCTTTTTCATTAGGAAGAGAGGCCCACCTTCAAAGGTCACAGGCCCCAAACCCAGGACTTGTTTCCAAGCTTACAGCGTGGCTCGAGTTGGCTGGGAGTTTTAACAGCTTGGGCATAGATCCCTTCAGCCACTTGACCTGACAGAAGAGTGGTGTTACCTTTAACCTCTTTTTAACTTTGGAACATTGGTCTTACAGTTGTCTGTCTTGGGCCCGTATCTTGTTAGCCAGCTTTGACTAATCCCTGTGGCACTAGTATTAAAGAATCAAAGTCCTTCTTGATAATTAACAGGAATTCCCTCCAGGGATCTTTACATTTTAGAAGAGAATTCCTGAAAGAATCCTGTGGAACCCCTAAGCCTAAAGTTAATAGCAATACCGCAAGTGTTGAAGTTCTTTGGGATCTTCTCAAGTTTTAGAAGAAGATATTTTGAAGGGAGAGAAATTACCAGGCTGGGCCTTTTTCTCTAGGCTTTCACTTTGATACCTCCACACAAGCATTCTATTCACTTGTGAAAAGTCGCCAAACAGTACACTGAAGTCCTTGGAGGTGTACTGTGATTTCAGCATGGTCCTTTCATGGGTTCTTCTCTGGGACTTTTCCATCACTTCAGTACACTGCTTCCCTCTTGCCTATATGGTGAAATGAAACACAGCTCCTGACACGGTTGGAAACCCCTTATGGATCCTATATGTCATACATAAATACACGTTTTAAATTAGTTAAAATTCAGGTTAGCTACAGGCAGGAATGTAGCAAACCACATTCTTGGATGCTTACACAGGAAAATTAGAATTGCCTCCTGTGGCCATCTTGACATTGGCAGCTGTGTTCTGAACCTTCCTTCTTGTTTGTGCTCAAGTTGTGGGTGACCATGTAATTTATTTTATGGAAATCCAGGAAGTGGTTGTCTGTTGATAATGGGTTCATTTGTTGATTCAATAGATAATTACCTTTTTCCTACCATGTGCTGAGCACTGCGATGAAATTAGAATGGTGAGAGTGAGGAGACTGCTGGAGATGGCCATTTTGGAGCAGGCCTTTCACCAGGTTTTTGTGGATTTTCTGAATAGTTATGTGGTAATTGACAAGACCTTCCCTATACTACTGATCTTAATGGTCTGCCGGTTTGTGCAGTTTTGTGGGAGAAATGTTATTATTCTGTCTTTCTAGTATTTGCGGTAATAAACTTGCAAGGATGACCGACCACAGTGATTTGTGTCCTGTAATGAATAGTGTCATAGTCATTTTCCTGTGTACAAATATAATAATTAGATGAGGATAACTTTTTGAATTGTTCCATAAGAAGGACCTAATATTAGAAAACATGGAGAGTGTTAATTAAGGATGATGCGCTTAGTAAAATAAATAATAAAGGAGACCGTTAGATAGGTTTCTGTGCATTTAATCTCATTTTTTAAACTCTAAGCTAGAAAAGTTCATTTGTCTTTTTCTGGTTATAAGAGTAATATAAGGTCAAAACAAAGTTCTTTAGAATTAAATCCTGCAGGGATATAAAAGGTATAAGGTGAGTCTTCTATAGTCTACTCTCAGAAGACCGCTGTTAACAATTTGGTATTTATTTCTTCAACTGTTTGATACATATGCACATATTATAAACACACTAAATATACAGCTTAACTATGTACAGCATACATATAGCTTAGCTGTATATTAATATATGGAATACGTATTGAATATAATATATATATATGTGTGTTACTGTTATTTGTTAAAATTGTATATTTCTTCCCTTTTCTCCAACTCCTGGCTATTTACCACTACTCCTTGCTCCACCCCAAATCTTCATGTAGAAGTAGTATGCCTTTCATACTTTAGATATGACCTTGAATTCTGGCTCTTATTACCTGTGTCACTTTTGGCAAGTTAAAACTTACCTGCTCCTTGATTTCTCACCAGTCAGAACAATGAGTATATAAAAATGAATGTGTGAAAACCAGTGCCTGGCCTGTGGATTCTCAATATTAATTTCTTTATTTGGTCACCCATCATTTTCTTATGATCTTCCTTTTGATTGTGGAAAGCAACTTTCTAATAGGTGCTAAGCCTCCAGAGTATTTGCATTTTCACAGGGACCTGCTGTATCTGATCCTAGAAGTTCTGGAACAAGGACTGACACCTGATGTGGCTCGGTTTCCTCCTATCAGATCATTCTGTCACCCTGCCTAAAGGGTGTCAGCTTGAAAAATGAAGGGAAAGGATTTCTGTGTGTCTTAAAAGCTCTGATACTGTTCACAAAGTGAGAAAGACATACTACCACATTTAGATGAGTGCTTAAACTTAGGTTTTCTATTTCAGAAATGTCTTTGGTTTATAAGAATTGCAATAAAAATGCTGATGCTTCATGTCCAAACTGTCATGATTTTGGCAAGTTATGGGTTTAATATACAGCTAAGCTGTGTATTTAGTATATCTAATACAGCTCTGGAAGCTGAGAAAGACAAGTCCACAGACATCTGATTTCACACCAGACATCTGGTTTCACTTTGCTGAGGAGTACTTTTTGTCAGTAGATTATAGGCATATCAACTGTACTGCTGTAGTTTGTGGCATTTCTATCATAAGCTCTGTTCTGTAGGGTTTAGTATGTTTTATTCAAATGACAGCACACTGAAAATGAACACCTGGTCAGATAAGCACATTTCCCACAGGTGTCTTCTAATGTCATTGTTCTTACAAGTTAACAAGGCGAAATAGTTTCTATTCTTGGTGATTTTTACATTAAGAGCTTTTGTGGAAGCAAAAATATTCTCAAAGAAAAGCCTCACTTAAGAACCCATTGTTGCCAGGTGAGGTGGCTCACGCCTGTAATCCTAGCACTCTGGGAAGCCGAGGTGGGCTGATTGAGCTCAGGAGTTTGAGACCAGCCTGAGCAAGAGCGAGAGCCCATCTCTACTAAAAATAGAAAGAAATTAATCAGACAACTAAAAATATATAGAAAAGATTAGCCCGGACAGCTAAAAATATGTAGAAAAAATTAGCTGGGCATGGTGGTGCATGCCTGTAGTCCCAGCTACTCGGAAGGCTGAGGCAGGAGGATTGCTTGAGCCCAGGAGTTTGAGGTTGCTGCGAGCTAGGCTGATGCCACGGCACTCTAGCCTGGGCAAAAAGAGTGAGACTCTGTCTCAAAAAAAAAAAAAAAAAAAGAAGCTATTGTATTCCAGAAGTTCATTTTTAAGTCTATTGTTTGTAATGTTAACAATGTACTTGTAGGAATAAAATAACAATGTACTTATAGGAATAAAATAAAATAGTATTTAGATTTCCAGATCAGAACCCCAAAGCTTTTTTGACTCATAGTGTGCCTGTTATGTGTTAGTGGTACTGTAGACTACAACCAACATCGATAACAGCATTTTGGAGGTAAATGTAGTCTGGGTTCCAACCTAGAATGGCTGGACCACTCCCCCTCCATTTTGAGGTAGTGAGGAGTATAGAAAACTCTAAAGCCTGTCAATCTTAATTTTTTGGGAGGGCTCTGTCATTGCTTAGCTGTCTGATCTTGGACCCAAATTCTTCATCTGTAAAATGGGATAATTATTCATGATTACAATGAGATTCAGTCAGTGTGTTTGTAAAGTAACACAGTATCTGCCACAAAATTGGCCCTCAGTAATTAATAGTTTCATTTTTTCCTCTAGCTCCTGGCCATGAGAAAAAACACCCTCTGCCTCTCCCTTCCACTTATATCCAGACTAACCCACAGGCCAGGACATGTGGTTCCAATGGAGGGGAATTACCCATGGGTTCTGGGATTTGGTAGTGGGTAGTGCGAGGGGTGTGCGGAATAATGACAAAGGAGAGTGGTGGTGAACTGAGAGAGGAAGGTGCCAGTCTTTTGCTTAGTCTATGGACTTAGGCCAGTGAATTATTTGGATAATAGAACCATCTTTTTCTCTGGCTTTTCTGTTGATCTTCTGTCAACTGTTCCACTGGAAATGCTTACCTTCCTATTGTTTGCTTAGTCCAGTAATAAGTTTTTTTTTTTTGTCACCTTGACACTACCCGAATAACTACCATACCATATTTTTCTATTTTTTTTAATGAGTAGGAGTTAATAGTATTTGTCTGTATTTTCTTAAGATCCATTTTTTTTTCTATACTAAAAATCCAGTTGATTTTCTTGCCCATTTGTTGGCCTATAGTTCATTCATTAACTACCCTCTCTTCTTTTTATTACATGCTTATGTGCATTCAACTAGTGCTGAGCATATAAAGATGAAAAGGCATTGTCATGAAGAGCTTGTAGTCTGGTAGGACTAGAGACATCTTGACCAATAGGTCAAATACAAGGTGCTATTTGCCATAACAGAGGTAGGTACAAGTGCAAAGGAAACCTAGCAAGGACTCTTAATCCCTGCCAGGAATGCCAGAGAAGGGTTTAGTAGTGGTTATGTTTGAGCTGAGACTTGAAAGCTGAGCAGGCATGGGCATGTTGACAAGCAGCAGAGAGCATTTCTAGGTGGAGCTAACAGCATGAGTAGTTGTGTGGCATTATGAGAACATAGTTTGTTCTGGGAACTGTATGTAGACCAGTTATATTAAAGTGTGAAGGTCAAGGTCAGGAGTGAAAGGAGGTGAAACTGGATGGCTAATTCAGGGTGTGCTTCCTATCCCATGTGTAGTAGTGAGCCTTGGATAATCGTGGGTGGCATGAAAGATCACTGTGAAGCAGTGTGTTGGGTAGATTGGGGGTGGACTGGAGTAGGAGTGGGGATGTAGCAAGAGTAGAGGCCATTGAGGACAGTGCATCAGTATGGATAAGAGAGGTTTGAGAGCTCAGACAAGGGTGGAAGCAGTGGGGATAGAGAAGTGAGAATGTTTAGGAAAAGTAGGAAGAGGCAGAATTGGCTGGTCTTTGTGACTGAATGTAAAAGATATGGGAGAGTGAGGATGCTAGAATGCCACCCAGGTTTCTGGGTAGTGAGTGGGGAAGGAGAAGAGAAAGCATGTATGAGGGAGAAGAGAATGAGTTCAGCTTTGGATGTATTTAGTGTGCTTACAAAGCATATCATTGGCAAGTTGGAGGTGTCTGGAAGGCTTGGATATAGGATCCTGGAACATCACAAGAGATTGTGAAGGCCAGAGATACAGATTTCTGAGTTTCTTACCATATGGAGAGTAGTGTAAGGCATGAGTAAGGATAAAAGTGCTTAGAGGAATTGTATAGAAAGAGAAAAGGGCTAAAAATAAGTCTTAGAGAATGTTGAAATTTAAAGGACAAACCACGAAAGAGAAAGATGCAAGGATGCTTAAGGAGAGTAGCCAGAGAGGTTGGGAGGAAAGGGAAAGGGAAGCTTTTCAGGCGAGTGGCAGAGAGAGTTTTAGGAAGTAGAACCCAGTTAAAATTTAATACTATAAATCATCAAGTATGATGAAGGTTGTACAGTGTCTGTTGGAAGTCATTGATTTCATTGGAGTGGTAGAGCTAAATTGCCGTGGGTAGAGGCGTGAACAGGAGGTGAGGATAGAGAGTAGACATGCCTGGGTCCCTCCTAGGACATAATGAATGACTCAGTGTTCTTCAGTTAGGATATTTACTTATTTATTCAATAAATTTTATTGTGTATATTTAACGACGGTGATGTTATGGGATATATATAGATAGTAAAGTGGTTACCATTTAATATAAGTGAAACATTTTAACGTATCTGTCATCTTACATAGTTACCCATTTGTGTGTGTGGGACAAGAGCAGCTGAAATCTACTCATTTAGCAAAAATCCCGAATGCAGTACCAAATGCAATGCAATGTTATTTACTATAGTCCTCATCTTGTACATTAGATCTCTAGACTTGTTCATCCTACATATCTGCTACTTTGTATCCTTCGACCTACTTCTTTCCATTTCCTGCCCTTTCTCCCATAACTAATGTTTTGTTCTCCATCTCTGTATATTTGACTTTTTTTATTTTTAAGATTCCACATGTAAGTGAGATCATGTAGTAGTATTCTTTCTGTGTCTGGCTTATTTCACTTAGCATAATGTCCTCCATGTTCATCTGTGTGGCAATGGCAGGATCTCTTTCTTTTTTTAAGGCTGGATAATAGTCCATTGTGTATGTATGTGTATATATACAGCACAGTGTCTTTTTCTATTCATCTGTTGACAGACACTTAGGTTGTTTTCATACCTTCACACACATTAAGATGGCTATTATCAAAAAGATGAGATAACAAGTGTTGGTGATGGTGTGGAGAAAAGGGAACACTTGATCAGTGTTGGTGGGAATGTAGATTGGTACGGCCATTATGGAAAGAGTATAGCGGTTCCTAAAGAAATTAAAAATAGAACTATCATAGAATCCAGCAATCCCTCTTGTGTGGTATATCCAAAGGAAATGAAATCAGCACCTTTTAAAGATATCAGTTGGGGTTTTTAAAAGTTCGCCAGGGGATTCTACTGTGTGCTCAAGAATGAGAAGCCCTGGGAAGAGACATGTTTATATGCTGCAAGGAAGGAACCCAATAGAAAGGGAGATGTTGAAAATAAAGTTGCTTATATTCTAGATTCCTTTTTTATCATATTTTCTTATGAATGGAAATCAGGTTGTTGTCTCTTTGATTGCCTAATCCTTCCCTGCTTTTTAAATTCCTGTCTGGCCCCACCCTTAAATGTCCTGTGCACTCTACTCTTTCCTGGCCCAGAGTTCCACTGCTGTCATGCTCTCACCACATCTGGCCTTTTTGCATACGTTATTCTCTAACCTAATCGGTTGTGAGAAAAAAAAGTCCACTTTCCTTCATTAAAAGATAAACAATTTCACAGGGGTGTCTACTAGGAGAATAGGTGGAAATAACCATACCAAACAAAAATCCTTACGTGTAGCCAAGACTTATTAATATCTATGTTCGAGGCCCTGGATCCAAAGATATATAAGATGGGAAGGATGAATAAGATAGGGCTCTGCCCTTAAGAACCCCTGAGGGCAGTGAGAGAAATGGATATATAAAGAGAGAAATGCCTTGAGGTGCAATGTATGCTGTTATATCAAGAGGAAGAGTTCAAGGTAGGATGGGTGCAAAAAAATAGACTTCTTTATTTTCTGTGATCCTGAAGCTTTCACAGAGGAGGTGGTGCTTAAGCTACAGCTCAAAGTATGGTGTGGTGAAGTTTGGGGAGTGAGATTAGGTAAATGAAATATTCCTTGATGGTCCCGTCATAGCAACAGAAGGATTTTAGGTTTCTCACCTCCTCTTCCTTTTTGTTCTGCTTAGTTAATTGCAAGGTAACTTTGTCCTTAAGTGAGTTCTTAGGGAATTAAGATGTTTCAGCTTACATATAGAAATACCAGCATTTTCTCCCTTTGTGCTATAAACTTTCCATGAATTTATCACCACTGGTTTCTCATATATTAGACAGGTAACCACAGACCAGAGCAATTAAATCACAATATCGGGGAGATGAGGTCTAGGCACTGATATTTTTCAAAGCATCATAGGTGTTCTAATGGCAGTCAGGGTAGAGAACCACTGGGCTTAAATATGGTTTAGAAGAAAAGGTTGGGATTTGGAGCTAAAAAATTAGATTCTTCCAATTCCTTTGACTAGCTCTGTGTCCTCAGTTAAGTTACCTCAACTTCACTAAGCCCATCATTGGTTGGAAGATGGGATGCTGTGTAGTATACCTGTCCTACATGTCTTGCAAAGTTGTATAAGTCAAAAGAGGAGATTTGTATGAAGGAACATCATATGCAGATGTGGTTGTAATAATAAAATGTTCTAGGCCAGGTGTGATTGCTCACACCCGTAATCCCAGCTCTTTGGAATGCCGAGCTGGGAAGATTGCTTGAGGCCAGGGGTTTGGGATCAGTCTGGGCAACATAGCAGCAACCTGTCTCTAAAAAATAAATAAATAAATAAAATTAGCCGGGCGTGGTAGTGTGCACCTGTAGTCCCAGCTACTTGGAATGCTGAGGCAGGAAGATTGCTTGAACTCAAGAGTTCAAGGTTACAATGAGCTATGGATCCTCCATATTCTGGCCTGGGTGAGAGCGAGACCCTGTCTCTAAAAAAAAAAAGAAAAATGTTCTGTTGACCTTCTTCAGAAGTGGACAGGCTAAGAACTGGTCACCTTGTTCTGCAAGATACTAACCATTTTATGGATTTGGATCTAATATTTCATCACGAGAATTTTGATATATTTACTACATTTTTATGTTGCTATAAAAATGTTGAAGACTAAATCAAAAAAGCAAATCCTTAAACAATCAGCAGTTGAATATTTCCAGTGTGGCATATTAATTCTAACTGTTTAAAGTTACACAAATGTTTATTGTAATTAAGATTGTAAAGTGTATAAATATTCTCAATGTTAGTAATGTAATTGTTTAGTATTAAAATTCTATAAACATGTTAGGTGTTTATTTTGAAGATGTGTACGTTAAAAAAATAGTAAACTTTCAGAAGACGGTAAACACTCCACAGAGTATCGTGGAGCACCACAAATTGAATTATGTTGTAGGTCCCATTATGTCTGTTAAGAATATAAGGACATATGCTATGTCTGTGTATTGTGGGAAGCCTGGGTATTAGTGTCAGTCATATAATCATATAGGAATGATCATCCTTATACCTTATTTTGATTGAGAAGTGGTATTGTTTAATGACAAAATTGAACCTAAAGCCTAAAGACTGGGTATCAGACCTGATTTCTCTACTCATTCCCATATGCTAGTTGGTGAGTTAACCTTTCTGAGCCTCATTTGTAAAACTGGGATGCATTAGTTCTTTGTTGCTTTGTAACTTAACAAAAACGTAGAGACTGAAAACCATAATTGTTTGTCATCTCACGGCTGCTGCGGATCAGCAGTTTGGGGCGCCTTGCTCAGGGTGTCCTGAGGTTGCTGTCAGATGTCAGGTGGAGCTGCAGTTATCAGAGCATGACTAGGGCTAAAAGGTTCACTTCCAAGGTGGTGTACTAACATAGCTGGCAAGTTGGTGTTGCAAGCTGGTTCCTCTCCATGAGGGGCTTTCCATGGGTCCGTCCCCATGCCATGGGAGTTGGCTTCCCCCAGAGATCCGAAAGACCAAAGTGGAAACAGCAATGCCTTTTATGACCTATCCTTCAAAGTCACACTATCATTTTTGAGGTATTCCATTGGTCTCACAGACCAGCCCTGATTCAGTGTGGGAGGGGACTGCACAAGGACAAGAGGCAAGGACCAACGGGGATTATCTTGTGAGGGTCGGCTACCTGAGATAATAACAGCGTCTGCCTGGCATAGGGTGGTTTCAAGTTTCATTATAAGAATATATGTGAGTCCTTTGTAAACCATTAAAGCAGCATGTGAATGTGATATCAAAGTGATACTGTTCTCCTTGACCAA
>RJWJ010034356.1:0-17305 GCA_004363605.1 Indri indri | reverse complement strand
GAAAGAAATTAATTGGACAGCTAAAAATATATATAGAAAAAATTAGCCGGGCATGGTGGCGCATGCCTGTAGTCCCAGCTACTCGGGAGGCTGAGACAGTAGGATTGCTCAAGCCCAGGAGTTTGAGGTTGCTGTGAGCTAGGCTGATGCCACGGCACTCGCCCCAGGCAAGAGAGTGAGACTCTGTCTCAAAAAAAAATAAAAAATAAAAAAATAAAAGCTACTTTCTTCTTCCATACACCCTGTCTTGGCAATACAATATAAAAGACTTGCCAACATTTATCCTATGGTATGAGGGCCCAGGTCAATGGCATTCACAAAGAAGAACCTTGGCTGTTTGAAGTCAGCCAGCTTGTAGCATTTCAAGTCATTAGCAGTATAGCAGTAAGTAACTGACAGTCAGATTTGAAGCTCTATGATACTTGATACCCAAATTTCCTCTGAGGCAGCAGAATGAAAACATTTTACCATTAAGTTAAAAATATGAGAATGTCAGCTGGCGCGGTGGCTCACGCTTGTAATTCTAGCACTCTAGGAGGCTGAGGCAGGAGGATCGTTTGAGCTCAGGGGTTCGAGACCACCCTGAGCAAGAGCAAGACCCTGTCTCTACTAAAAATAGAAAGAAATGAGCTGGACAACTAAAAATATATAGAAAAAATTAGCCGGGCATGGTGGCACATGCCTGTAGTCCCGGCTACTCAGGAAGCTGAGGCAGGAGGATCCCCTGAGCCCAGGAGTTTGAGGTTGCTGTGAGCTAGGCTGATGCCATGGCACTTTAGCCCAGGCAACAGAGTGAGACTATCTCAAAAAAAAAAAATATATGAGAATGTCTAATTTGGTACTTAAAAGTATAATAAAAACTACACACAAGAATCTTCATCAAAAAGTTTTACCTTGGTGAAAGAGTGATGACTTTTCAGGTACATCTGTGGAGGCATCCCAGTGCCAGAGGGACCCGTCTTCAGAACAAGTAAATAGATGATCTGGGTTGGATGGGTGAAAGTGAATTTCCCACACTAAGAGATAAGAACCAAGAAGCTTATTCCTATGCAGAGTGGCTGAACAAACAACATTAAAACCTTATCTCTAGGCATCATCTTCCATTAACCTCCATCACATACCTTTGAATCTCAAGTTTGTGATAATCAAAGGCTTCGAAATTAAAGACATAATATATTAATATCTATCCAAGCTGTAACACGTAGAAAGGAAAAAGAAGCCAAGCAAATTTACTTATGTATTGGATCACGAAATGAATAAAATAATTGCTAAATCATTTGACCTATTACATTTTTTGAGAAAAAATGACTTTTATGGAAAATATTTTAATTGACAAGTTCCCTTATTTTTAATTCCTGTGTCATTAATATATGCCGCTTAATATTATTAGAAAGACTGAGAGAGAAGACCCTAAAAGGAATATACAAAAGAATTTCTAAGAGGCACAGTCTAATATTGGTTCATGCCAAGAATCTGGACACTCTGGCCTCTATCACATAAATAGCAACTGGCTCCTAGCAAACCAAAATTTGGAAATGTTCCAAGAATTTGGCTCCAGTTTCAGATGGAGGGCTTTTAAAAAGCCATACTGGGATTGCCCCCTTCACCCCACCCATAAACCTTAAGAGAACTTTATGTGTCTATAGACATCTGGGAGCCAATGACTAGCCAGGATTCCTCAGAAAGTAACCTGCAGCATGCAGATAAAACAGGTAGTCTGTAAACAAGGGTTCTGTCAGTCTGGGCTAGGTGACTTTAAAGAATCAGTATAGAAAGTGCCTGAAGTGTGGCATAAAAAGTGAATAGCAGCCAGGCACAGTGGCTCACTCCTGTAATTCTAGCACTTTGTGAGGCCAAGGTGGGAGGATCACTTGAGGTGAGGAGTTTGAGATCAACAGGCCTGGGCAATAGGGAGGCCCCGTCTCCACAAAAAACATTTATAAAAATTAGCCAGGTGCTCACTTGAGCCAAGGAGTTTGAGGCTGCAGTGAGCTATGATCACACCACTTATTAAGTATTGTCATACTTAATATAAACTGGTATTATTACTATTCCTTTTTTTTTTTAAGAGATGGAGTCTTGCTATGTTGCCGGTGCAATTGTAGCACACCAGAGCCTTGAACTCCTGGGCTCAAGTGATCCACCTACCTCAGCCTCCTGAGTAAGTGGGGCTACATGTGTGTGCCACCACACCCCTGGCTTAAGCTGGTGTTTAAAAAAATTTTTTATGTGTTACTGGTATTATTTTAACGTAGAACAATCTGACAATGCATTAGAGCTGTAAAATTATACAAAAGTCTTGGCCCATCAATTCTACTTCTAAAAAATTATCCTAAGAATACAAGTACGTGAAGATGAATATCTAAGGTTATTTACTACAGTTTTAGATATAATGAAACATGTTAAAGAACTGTCAAATAAAAATGAATTAGCCATATGTATTGTTACGGAAAGGTGCTTACATGTCATATAACCCAACCAATAAAAACTTTCTGTATCTCCACAATACTTACTTTCAGCTTCATGAGCCTTCAGTAGAGACACGGGCATAGTACCCTGTCTAACATCCCATATACTCAACATTCCATCCTGGCCACCAGTAGCTACAACATGCTGTTGATTGGGATGTCTATCAACACAGTGGAGTGGCACTCGGTCACCAGTCCTTTTGTGGGAGATACAGTGACATCAAATATGTTATTAAGTATAATTTATCTTTGTATAACACAAGTAACATGTTTTATGTAGTAATTAAATGAGAACTTTGTAGAGCTACTGGCTGAATCTTTTTTTTTTTTTTTTTTTTGAGACACAGTCTCACTCTTTTGCCTGGGCTAGAGTGAGTGCCGTGGTATCAGCCTAGCTCACAGCAACCTCAAACTCCTGGGCTCAAGTGATCCTACAGCCTCAGCCTCCCAAGTAGCTGGGACTACAGGCATGCATCACCATGCCCAGCTAATTTTTTCTATATATTTTTAGTTGGCCGATTAATTTCATTCTAATTTTAATAGAGGCGGGGTCTCGCTCTTGCTCAGGCTGGTCTCGAACTCCTGAGCTCAAACAATCCTCCCACCTCGGCCTCCCAGAGTGCTAGGATTACAGGCGTGAGCCACCGCGCCCGGCCCTGGCTGAATCTTAATGATGCCAAAAAATTAACTAGATTAAACATATGTCTATGTGGTAAGAATTTTTTAAAAATTAAAGGCTAAAATTATTCATTCTCACTTCACTTCGGAGACACGGGATGCAAGATAATCTCATGGTAAGATGTATTAATACAAGACACATTTCCATTTCTTAGATTTTTTTAAAAACACCATATATCAACTATAACAAATAATATTTACTCATCTTATTTAATGCTTTCTTTATATAATGATTTTTTCAGTTTGACACATTCTATTTTCTTAAGATAGAAGAGAAAGTTGCACACCTAGAAAGGGGGATTTCTGCTCAGAAAAAATATCTTGGACTGTATTTTCTCTTCAGTCATATCTAGAGTATATAGTATCCACTGTATATTTTAACAATACAATCATTAATGAGCAGAAATCAGTTCTCCATTAAATAATGTAAACTTCAAAGAGTAAGGTCTCTGAACCAACAAATACTTACTAAATGAAACATGGTACTATCAAGCCCATCAAGTTATACTTGCTCTGTCAAATTTAATCAGGGATCATTCTCTTAAAATACAATTAAAATACATTATGGTTTAAAGTGAGTTGTTACAATCAAACAAATTTTGGATTACACTACTGAAATTACAAATCAAAACTTACAGTGACAATATCTGAGAAGGCTCATTTCCTTGTCTGAAATCCCATATTTTTAACTGTCCAATTGAATTTACTGTAAGAATCTCAGGAGTTCGAAGGAAGGTCACAGCATGGAGTGTACTGCTGTCTGCATTGTCTAAAAATTTTAAAAATGGTAGTGTTAATGGGTCCCTTTTTTCCCATGAAGATCTTAAATCACATTCCTTCTACTGATTGAAATATTACAAACAGAATTTCCAGTAAGTCATAGTTTAATTTCTATAGAAAAATGCATGGTAATGAACGCGTTTAAATGGACTCTCCTTGGACAGAAAAATCTCACTCACAGGACATCTGAACTGTTTTCACATGGAGGTCTAAGTTTTCACATATTCCTCTTTCTCTATTTCCTCTTAACATTGTTACTCTGCATTTCTGAGATAGTTGTTCAAGCTCCTCTATGTCCAATCTTATTTCCCACTAGTCCTTGACCCAGAACTTCCATTCTATTGGGCCAAACCCCAGTGCTTCCTACAGAGCTCACTCTGACCTTATATTACTCTGCTGATTCATCCCAAATCTACACATCTTTATTTTTATCAACTCTCTCCTATGTGAACTTGTTCCTGATTGTAATAATGGTCCTTTTCTTTGATTTCCTAAAGTGTTCAGAACTTATGACACATAACCTAACATACACTTAAAGACTTTTGTTTTGTGAGACTTCTCCACACTGCCACTAGGCATTGGTGATGAATAAGTGATGTGATGTAACTGAAAACTAAAAATCATAATCAACAACACAAAAAGTGATTCACAGGCTCAATTCCCAGAGATTCTGATTCAAGAAGTCTAGGGTGGTGAACAGTTAAACAATCTTTTCAGACAAGCCTGATAGAAGCATAGCTGAGAACCAATAGATTACAATAACCCCTGCTCAAAAACTTTTAATGACTCCTTGGTTTTCCACCTAAAAAATGTTACCTCCGTGGTTTTGCATTAGAGACTCTTTGCAACCCAACCCTAACTTACCTTTCTTGCTTCATCTTTCATGTCTCCTATATAAATATCTAAAGTCAGGTCAAACTATACTGCTTGTCATTCTCTGAATGGTTTTATCCTGCCTCTAGCCTATTCCCTTTGTCTGGTGTGCCATCTTTTAGTGTTACTTATGGTCTAGATTTAGAAACTAGATAAAATTAATTGCCACTAACCCTCCCAATTCTTTATCTGATAATCCCTTCTAGCCAGGGGAAAAAAAAAAAGTTTCTGTCTCCTCTGTAGTCAGTCATTCCTGCTGGCCTTACCAATAACATACTGTCTTGACAAAGGGATCCTGCCTTGTATATTTTTATATTCCTCAAACATCTAACATTGTGTTTACTTAGCATATGGTAAGTGTTCCATTACTATGTGATGGACAAAAGAAATATAATGATTTTTTCTTACCTATAGTTCTCACAGCTTCCTTGTGATCAGCTCTGAAGAGATTTATTCGACCATCCTCCCCAACTGTGACAATTTCTGGGTTGTTGCACACAATACCTGTACATGGTGCACTGCTATAGGAAGGACTGCCTGGACCTGTGTGGTAGTGAGCTGTTGTCCACTGTTGGTTGACTGACAGAGTCTAGGCATCAGAAATGAGGATATTAATTAAAGCAAAGTTCTAACAAACTAGCATTTTTTTCCCCAACAAGAGTATCTTTAAACTCTGTCTCACACTATTCTAGAAAAATAATAACTTCCTCCTTTTTCGAGTACTGAAATCTAGAAACAACTTGCATCAAAACTCTGTATTCACTGAATTAGATTCAAAAGGAATATTGTTCAATAACCCCCCACATTTATTTCAAAGTACAGAAATGGTTTTTAGGTATCAAGTAGATCAAGTAGTTGTATATTCAAAAGTAATTCTTTAAATTCTTATGGGAATGAGACTGCAGTTAATAAATAAATCTCTATAGCTTTTTCTAAATGACTCCATTAAGAAAAATACTCAAAAAGAACTGGGTCTTACATTAACTAGGCATGTCTATTAGTAAGGTAACCTTCATTAATTCTATATTTTAGGTATAAACTAACAGAATTTATTTACGGGCTATCCAATTTCAACAAAAGCTCACATAAACATGGTTCTAGAATTAATCTACCAAAAAGTGGGTAATATAAGTGATATTTTCTCCTTCATGTTTTAAGACTATAAAACTTCATTATTTGTGTAATGATTAGGTCATAGTCTTCTTTAAGCCTTCCTAAAACTAAGTAAAATATAAATTCACCTTTTAAACAAAAGTTCTTTACCTGGTTATTTGGATGGTGAAGGAAAATCGTTACATATCCTGTTGATGAAGCAGCTACAATTCTTTCCTGATCAAAAAACTAAATAGAAAGTTTCTGCTTGTTAAAATATTCAGAAATATTAACAGAGAAGAAGCCCATTTATTTAACTCAAATAGTACTAAAGCCTCTAACAATTTTAAAAATAGCCTATAAATGCTAAGCAAATAAAATGGGTTAATAGATATGAAAGTCAAAACTGCTATACAAATAAAAGTATTTCCATGAAGAATAAACAATAAAATTTTTTTCCTGACCTCATTCACCCATAATTGATTTAATTTTAGACCACCACAATAAAGCTTCAAAGAAATACCATTCCTAGGGCTATGTATCTTTCTACAGAATGAAACGCAGAGACTCTAAAGTCATACAGATCAGGATTTGAAAACTTAATTTCATCACCACCACTTACTACTGGTTTTGAGACACTGGCCAAGTTTAAGTTCCTTAAGTCTTGGTAAACCTCTAAAAGGGAGAGTACTAATCTCTACTTAGGCAGTTATTATGAGAATTCAAAAAACAAAACTATGTAAACTACCATGCACAGTATTTGTCACATGGCATATGTTCAAAAGATACTAGTCTCAGTTTTCTCATTGGTAAAACAGAGATAACAATATTTGAATCAGAGGCGTGCAATAAGAATTAAATTAGCTTATGTAAAGCTCTGTACCAAACAGTGCTCAGCACATAGTAGGTGGTCAATCAATAAAAAACTATAATTAGATCTATATCCCCTTTCCCAGTCCAGATTCTTCCACTTAGTGGTTAAATGGTGTTAATTCAGTTTCCTGTAAGCCAGGGGAGAGACTAGACAAACTTTAAGGTCCTCTGCGTCTTTAAATATATTACTCTCAGTTTTCTAAAAGTTAGTTTTTGGATACTACACAGATTTACCTGTAAATCCATTACATCACCATGGTGTCTGATATCACACAATAATTGATGGTCTCCTTCGAACCCTCCATCTGAGTCCAAGTTTCCAAAATCACCAATAGACCACAGTGAAACATGATTTTCCTGAAAAGCAAAAAGTTTTATCTTGAGATGACGTAAATGTCAACTCTGGGAAAATAAAAGCTATATTGCCTTCAGGCAACCTGTTCCCAAAGCATCTCAGACAAATGGTATGGTCAGAGTTCAAAACGCAACGGGGTAAGAGGCTCAGGAACACCATCTCTGGCTCTGAGCGTGAGATGAAGGATTGAGGGACGGAGAAGTGCAAGAGAAGCCAGAAGGTGGGTTCGTGAGGACGGCCGGAGGCGCAGTTGAGAGAGAGAGAGAGAACTCCTAGCCCAGGGGCCGAGGATACCTCATTGTCCCAAGAGCCCGTAGCGAACGTCTCCGCGGTCTGCAGGCTCCCCGAAGGTACCGGTCGCCAGCGGGTTTTGCTAATTTTCTGAGACACAAACTTAGCACAAATTTCCTCCATGCCAAAATCAGCGTTAACAGGTACAGCAAGAAACACAACGTGCACCTCTCAGTCCCGCCCCTTCCCGTGGAGCCCTGATTGGATGGGAACTCACTGAAGAGACGGTGGCTGCGGAGAGTCAATTCTCGTCAGTAGCTGTTGTGTACACCGCCAGCACTCAAAGTGAGAGAAATTGTGAAGCCCGTCCTCACAAATGTTGCTCTGAACAGACTCAAGAGTGCCTCGGCCATTGTGCGGTAGGACTTGCTCCTAATCTGCAAACTCAGTATAGGTGTACTGAGATAATGCATTTGTGCAATGTAAAATTTAAGAGCGAAATAAAACAAAATCAATGCAGGAGAAACAACCTTGTAACCACACCTAAGTATTCGGTTGCATGTCACTGCACATACAAAATGATTCAAAATCCTTAAGTTCTCATGGAAGTACCTTGACTAAAGTGCCAACTTATTATCCTAAACTTCTCCCTGTTGTCCCCCAAACAAATCCTTTGCTTCAAAGTTGATACACACTGTCAGAGCCTGGAGTTGGAATTTTGAAAACTCCAGTTTTAATTTTGATGCCAATTGCCTAGCTGTGTTGCCTTGGTCAAGTCACTCATGTATATAATTAAGAATGAGTTTGGTGATATCTAATGTCAACTGCACAGAAATCAGTGCTCTAGGTTCTTTCTGTGCTTTCAGTTACACCTACAACATCCTTCCATTACTCTCTACTTCTCAGAATCCTATCATTCCAGGATCAGTTCCTTCCTGTTCTTTTCCTGATGACTCAGGCCCATATTGATCTAAATTAACATAGCACGTGATATCTAGATCACTAATGACACATTTTGCACTCTGTAGTTTTCTTAAGATACAGATCTCTCCAGTTGGAATGTAAATCCTACCAAATACAAGAAGTATGACTTAATTATCTTCTTAATCTCCTTTACACTATAGGTATTCATAACTGTGTGCTGGTTGTTTCATGAACAACCATAAAAACAACAATATGTTGTTGTTTTTATCTGATATTGGTAGTCCTGCTTCACAAGGACAGCTTGTGGAAGCACTGCGTGTAAATGCAGTTTATCTGGGTCAACTTTAGATAGAGCTGTCAGGTTCCCTGTAGGACTTGATTTTTTTTCCCAACCAGAAGACCATCAAGAAACTGTAGAGAGATGAACTGGAAAACTATTAAATGGATAAGAGTCCCAAGCCAATAATTTTATTCCTGTCTAATATTGAAGTAAACAACATTGTTTTGCGTGGTTTCATTTATGATCACAGAATCCCAGAAAATAGGTAATGTATATTTCGGATTGGAGGCAGACTGAGTAACACATTTGACAAAATCTGGTAAGAACTAGAATTTGAAAATTGCTACTGATGTACTAGCATAGATGTCTTAGAAAGCTAAGACAAATGTTTTCTTCCTCAAAGTTTACTGGACTAAATGATTGCTGGAATCTGGCGGTCTCAGTTTTAATTAGGAGTCAGCAATTTGGCTGCGACAGGCAATGTTCCGTGTCAGCTTCTCACTTGTGGTCTTGCAGAGCTGATAGCAATAAAGCTACAGTGGAATTTGAAAGGCTTAATTAGCTGGAAACGCACACTTGCATTGGGAAAATAACACATTCGCCATAGGATACTGTGTATTTTTTTTGTTGTTGTAACCCTTTATGAATGTATTGTTCTAAATGAGCAAAGCTTTGTCTGCTACCCCCCCCCCCCATACAACTCTCATCTGTCATGGTATTTTTCCATTCTCTGAATTTGCACTTTACAGTTGAAAACAAACCAGTATGCTCTGCTTAACCAACAGGGACATGCTTGCACAAAGCCAGAGGCTGGGGTACTTGGATTAGAAAGGGCCTTGGCCTTGGATTCTATTAAGATCATTGTTCTATTATTCGGGCTCCACCACAGGGAACCTAGACTCTAACCAACCTAAATATCAGTCAACTGGGTTGGGTGAGGCAGGACGGATGAAGCCCACCGCCTAACAATCTGGACAGCTATAGGAGCAGACCCGCCGCTCGCAACAGCTGACCCAGCGGCGACTGCGGAGCCACCAGCAGTGGCGGCACAGATCTACCCGGCCATCCCGCCGTCGCTCTCGGTGACCGGAGACGCAGCCAGGAATTCCACCGACCGCGCCGGGGGCCGCTGGCCTGGCCGCAGGCAGTGCCAGTCCAGGGCCTCAGAAAGGGACACGCAGTAGCAGCTGCGGCGGCGCTGACTCAGCCCGGCCTCCCTGCAGTTTCCAGACAGCGGCCGCACCCACAGACGCGGGCGGGGCGGCAACAGGCCTCCCGCGCCTCGGGCCCCACCCGGCCGCACCCGCGGCATCACAGAGCGCATGCGTGCCGCGGGGGATGCCGGGAGCGCGCAGTGGCGGCAGCGGCGGCGACGGCAGTAACAGCGGCGTCTCTGGCGGGGACGCGAGCGGGGCTGTGTCCGTGTGGGAGGTGGTCTTATTCTTAGCGAAACTGCTGGGCACCGTCGCCACGCTGAAGGTGATCCTGTTCCTGCTCCGGGTGTGCTTAGCGATGGCCTGGAAATCCGGCGGCGCCAACCACTCGGAGCTAATCCACAATCTCCGCAGTAAGTGCCACCCCCGCCCGGTGTGGGGCAGCTGGGGCAGGCTGGGCCTGGACCGGGTCCCCCTGGACCGTGCGGAACGTTATGTCTACCCTCCCTTCCCCCCCGCGCCTGTTGGAGGACTCCAGCGTAGGGTTGCACCAGTAGTCCCGAACGCACGCGCTTGCAGTCTCCTCCCCCGGGACCTGTCACTCGTCGGCGACGTGGTTTGGAAGGGGAGAGAAAGAGCAAGGGGCCGCTGGTGGTGGGGCAGCGGCAGCCGTCTCCCTGAGGGCCAGGGGGGAGGGGGCGCAGCACAGGTGGTGGTGCTGTCACTCGAGTCTGCCCTCCGGGTCTGGCGTGCGAGGGCGTGCCTTTGGGGTGGGGAGGTGTGGGCCAGGCCCTTCTAGAAACTGGGCTGGAACTGAGGGGACCCCACCCTCGCCCCCCGCATTTTCTCACCTTCCCCCTCTTTCAGAATCAACCTCTCTGCTGCTTTCCCTCTTATGCTGCCTCCCCCGCCCTCCAGTTTTTCCTCTGGAGGGAGATGCCACCGTCTGATACAGGCGAGGGGAGAGAGAGGAAGATGAGAGTATTGCCATTGCAGATGCTGGGAGAAATTTCTTGGGCGGCTGTCCAGTGGAAAGCTTCGTGGGGGGCGGAAGAAGAGAGAATCAGGGGATGCAGTTCCTGAGAGACTTGTATTTCAGGAGCCTTTAGAGGTCCTGCATACAGCAAACGATTGTGTGTGGAATGTTCTAACTTTTTCACGGCTAACGTAGGCTTTAAAAACCTTGTATGGAAGTTTCTTTATACCATTCCCTTTAGTTATTGTATTCCTTTCTTTGGTGGTAATTTTAGGGTGGGATGAGTGCTGTGTCACGTTCCTTTTTAAAATCGAAATATAGCGTTCCTATCTTGTTGGGAGACCAGAAGGACCGCAGTCTATAATAATCTCACTCTGGTCAGAATGTACAGCACTCTCTTTGCCACTAACTTTGCAATAATCATATCCTGCCATGCGATATTTTTAATTGTCCGGTTATTTATCTTTTTGTGTGTGTGTTTTATCTCCCAACTCGATTTATAACCTTCATAAAGGCTGGGACCGTTTCTTAAAAAATGTCTTTGAATCCTTTCAAAGAACTTGTACTCATTTCTTTTTTCATAAGTGCCAATTAAGTGTCATTATATACCTAGACCTAGGAGTATAATGGAATATAATGCTAGGAATACAAAGGTGAATGAGAGAAATAAGCAGTACTGTTTGGCACATGGTTGGCACTTACATTAATCATTTCGAGGCTTTTTTTTTTTTTTGACAATGCTTAAAATTTGGAAATTGTGTCTTCAGTAATGGATGTTTAGATGTCAGAATTTTGTCAAGCATTGCTGGTTCACTTTATGGAACGGCATTTGATTGGAAGTTGACATTTATGTGCTGAGGCAGTAATATGTAGTATAATTTAGGTTCCTGTGGATTGCACATGAAGTCAGTATGTTGTAAATATTTTTATAAAATTTCTTAACATGATCTAAGTACTCGTTATTGCGGTATACATACCTGAAACATTCTATACACGAATTGTGATTAAGTAATTTTCCACCAGTAGGTTGTCACAGTAGACACTTGGCTGTAGCAGAAATTTGTAATCAATCAGGCTCTTAAAGTCTCTCCTTTTGGGGCCAAATTTGTAGTAAGCCAAGACTAGATCTTTTCCCAGTGGCTTTGTAATCACTTTAATGTATTGCATTACTGTTCTTAGCTTACATTTCTAAGGACGTTTTTCTTTTTCTTTTTTTTAAATAGGAAAATCTTTTTATGACATAGGCATAAAGAAGGGTTTCTTAAACATAATACAAAAGTGCTAACATAAAAGACTGATAAATTTAACTAAATTAAAATCAAGAACTTCAGTTCATCAGAACATCATAAGGAAAATGAAGATAAAGCTCAAAGTGGCAGAAAATATTTACAATATATAGAATCAATAACAAATTAGTATTCAGAAAACATAAGAACTATAAACCAGTAAGAAAATGTCAAATAACTCAGTAGAAAAATTAGCAACACACAACAGACATCATGCAGAAAAGGAAATTTAAATGTCTAAAAAACTTATGAAAAGATGATTAATCCTACTAGTAGTCAGAAAATGCCAGATAAGACAACAATGAGATACCATTTTGTATTCACTGAACTGGAAAAAGAAAAGAAGCCTGTTAATATGAAGTGTCGGTGAGGAAGTGGAGTAACGGGAGCTTTTTACACATTACTGGTGTAAAAAATGTACATTGCTCTAATACTTTTGAATGTAATTAGGTACTAGCTGGTAAAGTTAAATATTCACATAGCCTCTTTAACAGAAATTCCATCCTTAGACCACACTCTAGAGAAACTTGTTCATGTGTTAGGAGATGTTTATATGAATTTTCTTTACAACATCGTTTGCAATATCAAAAAATAAAGTAAACCTAAATGCTCATTGATAAGAAAAAAGATAAACTGTTGTCATGTTTTATACAGTATCTAAGGATTTTTTGTCAGAAAATTTAATAAGGAATATTTAACATACATGGAGGTTGACATTGCAAATATTTAGTTTTATACTAGATCTATGATTGATAAGGGGAAATTAGTCAAGTTGTTTAGAGTCTTTATAACACTCATGCAACTTTAGTTTCAACTTCTCGCTGAAGTTTGTAGCTAGTAGATTTCTTTTTTATGTTAGTTTATTATGAAAGTAATATTTGCTCATGTGAAAGTTGCGGTTGACACAAAATTTGAAAATATCTCCTTCCTTCCTCATTATTCCACTGTGTATTCTTCCTAAATTAAAGGCTTTTAATTGAAACCTTAGAAAAAGATGAAAATGATTATGCTGATGTTGAAATGAAAAGGGATCTGCATATTGGAAGAGGAAGCAAATTAGTTTTAATATTTTTTCAAAGAAACGAAGTTCATGATTTATTTAGTTTTAACTTTATAATTTGTTAAGAATATTTACTGTTTTTTGTATTAGAATACATAATAATAGAAATATGATAGTATATGATTTCATAGTTGGTGCATCATTTAGAGAAAATTTTTATTATTATTTTTTTGAGATGGGGGTCTCACTATGTTGCCCAGGCTGGTCTTAAACTCCTGGGCTAAAGCGATGCTTCTGCCTCAGCCTCCGGAGTAGCTGGGATTACTGGCTCAAGCCACTGACCCAGCTCGTTTATAGAATATTTTAGATTGTAATGATAGATTTCTTATTATCTCGTGGCTTATGTTGTGATGATTGCTGTTTAGTAACTTAGAACAGCGACTAAGCGACTTGAGCATGCTTCAAAATTTGGATCACCTGGAAAGCTTGTTAAAACAAAGATTACCAGGTTTTGAGGATATGTATTTCTAGCAAATTCCTAGGTGATGCTGCTGCTGGTCCAGGGACCACATTTTGAGAACCACTGACAGAGAATTGGAAATTACAAGATTGAGTTATACCAGTGTCTCAGCTAAATTGATTTTATGCTTTAAATAAAGTTTTAGAAGAAGTCTATAGCAATCTTGCCCTATAGAGCGCTCTGTGATCTCTATTTATGCTGTCCAGTAGCTACATATGACATTGAGCATTTGAAATGTGGTTAGGTGAACTGAGAAATTAAAATTTTATTTTAATTAACTTAATGAAATAGCCACGTGTAGCTAGTAGTTACCATATTGGACAGCACAGGTTTATAGAAATGAAAAATACAATTAATTTATGATTATGGGCTGATAATGTGCTCATGAAACAAATTGGCTTAATTTAAAACACCTATGAGCCTGCTTAATCCAGGAAATGTGACCATTTAAGTAATGTTTATATTAGAGTTTATTTCCTACTTTTATTGCGTTAATTTCAATGGTAAAATTTAGGTAAGGCAGCAGAGTAGATAAAGTGATGTTCTAGAGCAAGGGATATCTAAACCCAGAGGGTTTGTGGTAGGTTAACTCTTAACTGATAGACTTCAAAGTTATACAGTAGT
Organism: Indri indri; assembly: GCA_004363605.1. Lineage (NCBI taxonomy): Eukaryota > Metazoa > Chordata > Mammalia > Primates > Indriidae > Indri > Indri indri. The sequence goes on along the minus strand of RJWJ010034356.1, from coordinate 3,191 downwards.
CCTCCCTTTTGCTTTCCAAGGTTTCGTTTACCTGTAGTCCAAAAATATTAAACAGAAAATTCCAGAAATAAACAATTCAAAAGTTTTAAATTGTGTGCTGTTCTGAGTAGCGTGATGAAATCTGTCAGTGTCCCACCTCATCCTGCCCAGGATTCGAATCATCCCGCCCAGGATTCGAATCATCCCTTTGTCCAGTGTATTCATGCTGTCTGTACTACCCACCTGTTAGTCACTTAGTAGTAGCCTACTTGGTTAGCAGTGACTGTCGTAGTATCACAGTGCTTGTGTCCAAATTACCCTTATTTTACTCAATAATGGCCCCAAAGCACAGAATTAGTGATGCTGGCCTATTATAATTGTCCTATTTTACTATTAGTCGTTGTTGTTAATCTCTTACTGTATCTAATTTTAAATTAAACTTTATAATAGATATGTATAGGTAAAAAACAAAGTCTATGATGATGCTACTGTACCCTGGCCACGGTGACAGATTGAGACTCTGTCTCCAAAAAAAAAAAGCGAGCGAGCAGTAGGGTTTGTTTTTTTTTTTTTTTTTTTTGAGGGGGAAGGAGAAGTGTGGGAGATCAGGAGTTTATTTTGAGGAATGTTGGGTTTTTATAAGATATTTAAGTGGAGATCTTTAATAGGCATTTGAATAAGAATTATGATGATTTGTAGTTTTTATATTCTAAAAGCATTTACTTTTGCAAATAAAGTGAAATTATTTTCTTATTCCATTAGAGGATCAGTTGTTACCCACTAGCAGTATAGCTAACGGAAAAGAACATTTAGTCTTTTTTTTTTTTTTTTTTTTTTTTGAGACAGAGTCTGACTCTGTTGCCTGGGTAAATGCCATGGCGTCAGCCTAGCTTACAGCAACCTCAAACTTCTGAGCTCACGCGATCCTCCTGTCTCAGCCTCCAGAGTAGCTGGAACTACAGGCGCATACCACCATGCCTGGCTAATTTTTTCTATTTTTAGTAGAGACAGGGTCTCTCTCTTGCTCAGGCTGGTCTTGAACTCCTGACTTCAAGCTATCCTCCCACCTTGGCCTCCCAGAGTGCTAGGATTACAGGCATGCGCCACCGTTCCCGGCCAGGATTTAGTCTTAATATTCCATTACTTTTGTATGTACATGGAATAAATATTAATATAACCAGCTAGAAATTGGGGCCTCGTTTAAAATCCAGAAAATACCTCCTCATTTTAACTTATTTCAAGTCAGTCTTGTGGATATGTACTAGTAAGTAAACTTACAGTGCATTGAGTAAGATTTAATTTGAACCATTTTTTTGGATTTTATTAGTGTGTCTGCTTTAGTCAAAACTAAATAAAATGAAAAATTCAATTTTTTTAGTCTTACTGGCCACATTTCAAGCACTCAATAGCCACACAAAGCTAGTGGCCATCCTATTGGACTGTGCAGATACAGAACATATCGATCATCACAGAAAGTTCTGTTGGCTTGCACTAGATCTAGGTAATTTGGTCTCTTTGCCTTGAGGTTCTGAAAATTTTTTTCCTTGTCCTTAAAATCTAACAGTTTCATTGCAATGTTTTTTGATGTTAATCATCCCTGGTAATATTTTTGCTCACTTTCTGGCAAGTTTTCTTAGAATATAGTTTTTGTTTGTTTGTTTTGAGACAGGGTCTAGCTCTGTCACCTGGGCTAGAGTGCAGTGGCGTCATAGCTCACTGCAGCCTCAAACTCCTCGGCTCAAGCGATCCTCCTGCCTCAGTCCCCTAAAGTGCTGGGATTACAGGCATGAGCCATCACAACCAGCCAGAATATAGTTTTAAATATTGGTTCTGTTTAATCAGCTGAAATGTTTTGATTTACATTTATAGTAGCTTCAAGTGGGGTTGGGTTGATTTTTTTTTTTTTTCCTTTTCCCTGTTTTTAGGCATTTTGTGGATAGAGGTCAAGAGCACCCTCTCCTGTCAGTATAGTGACTTCCAGTTTCTTTAATGGATGATAATGTTGGTAGTAGTGCTGGGAAAAGGGGGGTGGGGGTTAGCGTACCTTGTGGGTGTTCTGTTTGTGCTGGATTCTTGATTTTCTTCCTTCTTTCCCTTTATTGCCACATTTCCCAAGAGGTATCATCCTTTCTCCATTTATCTGATTCTCCCCCAGGAGCAATGTTTCTGGTAGTTGTCACCTCTGGTCCCACTAACCTTTTTTTTGGGAGACAGGGTCTTGCTCTGTCATCCAGGCTAGAATGCAGTGGCACTGTCATATCTCACTGCAACCTCCAAACACCTGGGCTCAAATAATCCTCCTGGCTCAGCCTCCCAAGTAGTATACATCACCACACCTGGCTAATTTTTAAAAAATTATTTGTAAAGATGAGGTCTTGTTATTTTGCTCAGGCTGGTCTCGAACTCCTGGCCTCAAGTGATCCTCCTGCTTTGGCTTCCCAAAGTTCTGGGATTACAGGAATGAGCCACCACTCCTCATCCTATATATGTTTTTTAAAAGCTTTACTGCAATATAATTCCATACCATATAATTTACCCATTTAAATTGTACAATTCAGTGGTTTTTATTATTGTCACAGATGCGTGCAACTGTCACCATGGTCAATTAAACATTTTCATTACTTCGAAAAGATACCCAGTCTCACTCTCCTATTCCCCCATCATGATCAGCCCTAAGCAACCACTAATCTACTTCCTGTCTCTCTAGATTTGCCTATTCCGGGCATTTCATTAAATAGGTTATAATATGTGGTCTTTTTTCACTTAGCATAATGTTTTCAAGGTTGATCCATGTTCTGATGTGAATCAGTACTTAATTCCTTTTGTGACTAAATAATATTTCATTGTATGGATATACTACATTTTATTCATCCATTCTTGGACACTTGGGTTGTTTCTACCTTTTGGCTATTCTAGATAATGCTGTGGGTGAACATTTGTGATAAGTTTATATATGGTCATACGTTTTTATTTATTTGGGGTATGTACCTAGGAGTGGAATTGCCGAGTCATGTGGTGACTGCATGTTATGCCATTTGAGGAATTGCCAGACTATTTTCCAAAGTGGCTGCGCCATTTTATATTTCCACTGGAAGTGCATGAGGATTCTAATTTCTCTACATCCTTGCCAACACTTTTTATTTTCTGACTTTTTGATTATAGCCATCCTAGTGGGTATCAAATGGTTTCTTTTTTTTTTTTTTTTTTTTTTT
>RJWJ010034355.1:0-17311 GCA_004363605.1 Indri indri | reverse complement strand
GCAACTGATTGGATTTGGGTTTGAAGAAGACACTTATCTCCATTGGGTGAGAGAACCATAGCACCATTCCCTAGGACAGGGAATAAAAGAGGGAAGAAACAGATTTGTGGGGAAGGTAACGGGTATAAGGTTACAACATTTTGAGATTAAGATATCTGTGGGACCACCAAATGGAGATGTCTAAAAAGCAAGTAGAAACTGAGTACAAGAGTCCAATCTAGAAATACAGAATAAGTCATCTGCTTGAATCAGTTTTTAAAGTCCCAGGTGTGAATTCAATTGCCGAATGGAGGGTGTATAGAGAAAGAAGAGAAGTCCGCGATGGAACCCTGGGGGACCAGTACTGAAGGGCCAGGTGGAGGGAAAGGAGTCTTTGGAAGCTGAGAAAGACCAGCCACAGGGGCTGAAGGTGACCAGGAGATGATATTATAATAATAATACCACAGAAATCATATGACCACAAGCTTGTGGGGCAGGGCTGGGTACCATGTCTGTGTATTCTCAATGCAGAGCACAATGACTGCATGCGGCAGCCCTTAGATATTTTTAGAGACTGCAGGGAGTGGTAAATGTTGTCCAATGATGCATCATCAAATACAATAAACACTGAAAGGCATGATCAAGCTATAGCTCAACAATCCTTTGGCGGGGGGGGGACAGAAATTGACCACGGTATGGCCCCCCACACACAAGAGGTGAGAGTCCTGATGATGCCCTCCCCCGCCAGCTTCTCCACCCACTGGGAGCAAGGCCTGGCCTTTCCTTCCTCTGCAGAGACCTTGGGAATAGGTTTCTCAGAATCCATGGAAAGTTTTGATGCAAGGTTAGAAAAGTGATAAGCTGCAAATATGAGTTGGCTCAAATGCCAAGGAGCACCCTTGGTGAGAGCACTTGCTCTCAGAGTCCTCCTGATGCTCAGAGAAGAATCAAAAGCCTGGTAAAGACTCCTGGAGCCAAAGACTGAGAAGCCTCTGAGCCAGCTACCTGGGAAGAGTGGAGCAGACAGCTACCATGGCTGAGTGTCTGTGTGTGTGTGTGTGCATATTTGGGGTAGAGGTGTAGGGGGTGGGAGAAAAAGAGCTACAGATTTTGGCAGTGCAGTTTTAAAGTTACCGCTTAAGATAGCAAAATAAGGCCAACAACTTTATCAACTATTTAAATATATGGTATCTCAAGAATGCATTGTATTTGGGAAATTCCAGAGGTGTAGTTCACTAGACCGCAGTATAAGATAACCTTAGGGTGATTGTGGCAAGACTATAGTAACTAGAAAATGTTTTACCCTGAGCTAAGACTCAAAATGGTCCTGGTGATGTTTTACCAATCAATCAACAAATCTCTGTTGACTAAGGTGACCATATTGAATCAGATGTGAAATGAGCTTTATTAAACATTTATGAGAATGGGCTATTTTTACTATGGTAGCAGCGGTTCTGCCCTCGTTTTAATTTTATTCCATTTAGTTTGGAAATTTACATGTTCTGCTTTTTTAGTTTTCTTTTGCAACTTACTTTGCTTTTCCTGCCTCGAATTCCAATTGAACTCAAATGAGAACTCTTTTAAAGAGAACTGCAGAGAGAGGAGATGAGGAAAAATCTGGTCTAATGATGTACTGTCATCTTTGGAAGGAGAAGGGAAACAAGCTACCTCCAGACCTATTATTTTTAGAGGCTATTGAAGCCAGAGAAACAGACTCCTCTTGAAATGGCGCTGTGTAAAATGCCTGTCTGTTTGTGGATCATTCTCTCACTGATCACTTACAGCTTAACTACCGGGAAAAATCAATGAGTGAGAGGCAAGGTCATTCAGCATCAGGTTATCTGCCTGAGTGGGAGGGTAGGCCACAAATAGGTGTTGGGCTTTGCTTCTGCTCCATAGCTGCTCCCTGACTGACCCTGGACACATCAATCCATTGATCTCAACTATTATAGCTACAGCGTAGATGTAGGAAGAGAGTCAGCACAGTCTGTCTACACAGAACATGAAACCTCAAGTACGAGATGTTGTTACTCCTGGGGTCCTGGGGCAACTCTGACAGGTCATCCTTTTCTGGTAGAATTTGTAAGAACTGAGTTTTTCCTTGTCATGCTTCCTCTTTCACATCCTTGAGCAACATATTAAGTACATGTGAGGCACTATGTTCTGCAATTTTAATATACATTGATTAGTTTTACGTACATGATTAATGTACAAGGACATTGGAAGGACAACCACCTCACTCGAGTTGTTACAGATGAGGAAATAAGCCTCAGAGAAGTGTGTGTCGAGTTGCTGGGGAGTGGTAGACCCTGCCCTCTCTGCTAGACCAGCGGTCCTCTGTCTTAGCTCCTCACTAGAAACATCTGGAGACTATTAAAGACATAATAACAGTACAACACCCAACCAATGCCTGGGCCCTCCTCCCCAGACTCACTGAATCAGACTCCAGGGCTTCCTTTCTTCTAAAAACGCCCCAGGCGATGCTAATACTCGCTCTGCTTGAGAACCACTGTGTTAGGCCATGCTGCCTCTCCAAAATGAGACGCGAAAACAAGAAAAAGAAAAGAAAAGGGATGAGACTAACACTTATTGAGCCCCTACCTCATGCCACATGCTTAATCTTATCTCATCCTCCTGGCAACTGGAAAATGGGTCTGCTTTTACAGATTTGGAAATTTCTCAATTAATTAACCAGAGAGGTTAAGCAATTTCCCCAAAGTCTCAGAGCTCATAAGTGGCAAAAAAGAGATTTAAGCCTGGGCTTGTGTTCATGTTACTGTACCACACGGCTAAGAAACACACCTCTGGCCCACACTGAGGATTCAAAGGAAATCTAGCCAGACATAAGAACTGGAGCTTGGAGCAAGTTAGAATTTCGGGAGAAAAAAACAGTTGCAGAAGGTTTCCAAGGAGAACAGTAAGGCAGAAATACCTGAGAGAAGAGCGAGAAGCATGCTACATCAGCTAAGGGAAAGAAACAGGAAAAAAAAAGAGAGAAACAAAGAGTGAGAAAACACTTATGTTATACTTACTATCCTAATTCTCACAACTCTATGCAGTGGGAACTATTATTATCCCCCTTCCACAGATGAGAAAACTGAGGCCCAGCGAGATTAAGCAGCACCTTCAGGTCACAGCTGGTAAGTGGCATCACGTGGATTCAAAACCTGGGTCCCAGATCCAAATGCCCAACCACACCTTGTTTACACTGACCATTACTTTTCAAAGGAAGAGAAAGAGGAAGGAAAAGCAAATAGGAATTATTTTGTTCAGTGGTCCAAGCTGGCACTTTACGTGCATTATTCTGTTGGATTGCTTCAGCATCCTCGTGAGGTGAATACTCCAGCTTGTGTTAAGAAAACTGAGAGTCACCTTTGATCAAAGGATCTTGAGTAAGGTCTCAACAAAACTGAAGCAGCTGAGACAGTATTCAAACCCTAATTCAGCTAACTCCCAGCCAATGTTCCACCAGAACAACACTAAAGTCAGAAATAGTATTAAATTTTTAAAGGCCAAAAAACACAGCACATAGAGCTCTCAGAAGGGAAAAACAGAAAATGGGAGAGGATTGAAATAGATTTAATTATGTTGATTGGAAATTGGGATATGACTGAATGAGGAAATACTTTAATTTTGTTTGGCCAGCGAAGAACTGTAAATAGGCAGCAGAAAGTGGTTTGGAAATAAACATACTAAACAAATGCCAGATATTCTTATTTTTGCTGGTTATTTTGAACTTAGGCACAATCATACTGAACAGAAAGTAAATAACCTGTCTATATTAGTACAAGTGCTTCCCTAATGCCCACCTGGGACTATAAAACACCAGCAGACAGGTCCCATTTGTTTGCATCTGACCTTGAAAACTCACTGAAATCACTTTCTTTGATCACTTCTTTCACTCCGTAACTCTTAGCACTGTAAATTCAATTTTTAATTGAAATTACTTTTGAAATTATACAATAATACTATATATGCTTTTACTAAAAGAAAGTTTGAGAAAATAGGCATAAAAGTAAAAAAAGTTAAGCCACTTGCTAGTGAGTAGTCTTCCAGGTCTTTCTATGCACATGCCAACATAAATGTCAGTATTATCAAGATAATTTTTTGCTCAACTATGATTAAATTCTTTGTTGTGATAAATAGTCTTCCTTATTCTGTTCATATAGGAGTTGGAGGAAGACTTTTTTTTAAACCAAAATACTTACAGGTCAGGGCTTAAAAAAAGTATAAGGCAGAAATATCATTTTAAATGAGAGTTGAAATATTCTTTTCTCAATTTGGAGTGAGAAATAGAAGGATTTTGCACCCCGCGAAACTCCTCTTATGGCCGTACATAGATTCAGCATTCAATTAGTAATTCTAGAATGAATGAGAAATTGTCCCCTTTCAGGGTGGTTTTAGTTTGGGTTAAATAGTGTCAAGAATAATAGAAACACATGTATGCAAATGTAAATGTTATGGAGTACTCCAAAGAAAATAACAGATTTTTATTATCACCTATTTTGGACAATTCAAGCCACAATTCACTTGCATTTTTACTGCAAGTGACATATAAAATTAGCTCCCCTCACTTTTTACCATTTTTGAGTCTTTGAGACTTTGCCTCATCATCTGTCACATTTCATGTATGTATGTTTTGTTCTCCCAAATGAATTATAAGCTCTGCAAGCATAGGGAGGTTTCTTCTGATTTCTTCTGTATTTTCCCCAGCATCTGACACACGCTCTGCACACAGTATATGTTAAATAAATGTTTGTTGACCTTACTGAATATTTCGACTGTATTAGTTTGCTAGGGCTGCTATAACAAAGGCCCACAGACTCAGTGGCTTAAACAACAGGAATTTATTGTCTCACAGTTCTGGAGGCTGGGAAGTCTGAAATTGAAGTGTCAGCAGGGTTGGTTCCTTCCAAGGGCTGTGAGGGAGAGTTTGTCCCAGAGCTCGCTGGTAGATGGCCGTCTTCTCTTGTATCTCTTCACGTCATCTTCCCTGATGCGTATCTATCTCTTTGTCCAAAATTTCCCTTTTTATGAGGGTATAAGTCAAATTGGATTAGGGCCCACCCTAATGACTTCATCTTAACTAACTATATCTGCAACAACCCTATTTCCATATAAGGTCAGATGCTGAGGTACTTGGGGTTAGGACTTCACATATGAATTTAGGGGGCACACAATTAAACCCATAATACCAATCTTTCACCAAATCATAAAAATTCAGAGTGAAAAGAGGCTTTAAAAATCATTAATTAGCCTACACGATAACCTCAACCTCCTTTATGCCAAGCCAAGAAGAGCTTTCAGAATTTTAACCGTATTTTTGGCAATGAGATTTTAGGGTTGTTTTTGTTTTTTAATGCTTGTCTGTGTTCTTTCCAGAATGGTTCCTGCTGCCTAAGCCTCAAAGCCTTCAGATTGTCTGGAACAGGTGAGCACTGGCCTGGGACGTCATCTTTAGGCAGGTTGAGGAGACAGTTCCCTGGACCTCAGTCCCCTGAAGACCAGCCCCTGAGCACCTCCATCTGGGGGCTCGAAGCCCCAGGAAGATGCCTCTTGGAGAGCCAGCCCCCTGCCAGTCTGTTAGTTTTACTCTGTGGACCATTTTACTTTCAGTGAGTTTGGTCATTAAAATTGTTTTGTGTCCCTCAGCCATGCCCCAGGCCCTGAGAATGAGGGAGTGTTGGCCTGCAAGAAAACCTAGTGTGTTTATTATTCTCTGACACAGAGAAACCAACTAACATCATTGAGCGGCTATTTGGGGGGGGGTTGGGGAAGCTTGATTCATGGAGGTCATGCTTTCCCAGGCCCTCTCTACGCAGTCTCGGCTCAGACCAGGGCAGACTTTTATTACCAGCTTTCAACAAATCCCTAGTTTCTTTTGCAAAGTAAAACAGATAATAGAGACATTCCGGGAATAGTTAGCTAACTAAGCTGTGCCAGGCAACCTCGGGGCTCAGAAGAACTCAGTGTTTTCGGACAATGACCAATTACAATAACCAGTATTATTTGATCTGAGAGTAATTAGCCGAGCCTCTGTTCTTTTTGCCTCAGTGACGAGGCAAAAAGGGCAGTGAGGAAAACATCAGAGACAGGGGAAACGAGCTCAAATGTCAAAGAAAAACACACTAGCGCAGGTGGGGAGATGTGGAAGAGTTTCACCAGCCAAGATCCTAACTGAATATTTGAACGTTGTTCCTTCCCGAAAATGTGGTGTAGTTTAACTTAACCAAATGTCGTCTGATTCCTCCATACGTACTGTTCATATGCTTTAAGCCGTCTCCACATGGAGTGAATACCAGGGTACAAAGAGTGAACTAGGTCGGGAACATGGAACTACACACTAGCGAAGGATCTTTTCGGGGAGGGACAGGTCTCCCAGGATGCCCGCACACTCCACTCTTATTTTCAAAAGCACTGATACAACCCAAAACTCCCCATTATTTCGGAGACAGGTTCCAGGGAACTGCTGTTTATCATTTCATTCAAGATGTGCAAACTCTGTCTTGCCAGCACGGTGTGGCTCCCTAACCCCTAGCTAGAGATATGTGGATTTTAGCGCTGCCCTGTGGCTTTCATTTCACTATTGGTTTCCAAAGTGAATGGTAACTCCAACCCTGCAAACCACCTTAATACTCATCACAGCTGCTGCTGTCGCCACTGCCACATGGCAGAAGATAGTGTCAGTAGCCTCCTCCTGTCACCCACCAGCCCTTCCTTCAAGGGCTGAGCATGGCTTGAACCCTCTGAATATCTGTCTAGCTTTTCTGACCACCACCTCTGCCCCTCCCCTTGCCCCCAGCGCCATGTATTCACCTTTGCACGGACTTCTGGCTTCTCTCTGCTCAGATCCTCAAAACAGGAAGTAATGTCTAGAGCTGTGCTGTCTAACATAGTAGCTACTAGCCACATGTGGCTATTTAATTTTAAACTCATTTAAATTAAATTTAAAATTCAGTTGTTCAGTAGCGCTAGCTGCATTCTAAGGATTCAATAGCCACATGCAAGTAGTGGCTGCCATATTGGACAGAGCAAAAATAGAATCTCTCTACCATCATGGAAAGTTCTGTTGGACAGCGCTGGCCTAGATTATCGCATGAGAAAATTCTTGGCTCTGCAAAGGGCTCTGCAAAATGGCTAATGGTAGCTGAGATATGGACTATGTGCCAAGCAAGGTGCTGCACATGTTGTCAACGTTAATCCTTACAAATGTCATTCCCAGGTCAAAGAGGAGGGAACTGAGGCTCAGAGAAGTAAGGAACTTGGCCAAGGTAGTCCAGCTAAGTAAGCTGAGGGTTCATCCGGTACACAGGTCTCTGGATTTGTCAGGTGAATCGGGTTACAAATGTGGTGCGTTAAGAGCGGCCGAGGTGTCACTGGCTTTTCTACATGATTCTTACAGAGGGGCAGTGGAACTGTGCCCAGGCCTGTAAACGAATCTCAGGGTCTTGCTCGGGGTTTGATAGTCACCTTATTAATGTGGGCCTAGTAAGTACACACTCACTTTTTAGATTGATTGGCAAATTGTAGGACAGTTTCTCTGATTTTCTTCCGGGTGTTGGATGTGTTTCTTATTGTGGATATCTGCTTTACCATATCCTAAACTGAGAACATTAAAAAAGTACCAATTCTACCCCTGCCCCTTTCCTCTTCCTGTGGATCTGGGGGGGAAAAATCAATCCAGTTGGGCTCATGGTGAGCAGCCTGTCCTGCACCTTGGAGGTCAATGGCAGCACTGCGTATGGCATATTTTTATACTCAGAGAGGGGCCGTGCTAGCAAATCAAAACTGTCATCTCAGACCTCTGAGAAAACCAGATTTTAGGTACGTATAGTGATGAGGTAGTAGATGGTGTTTTACATAATCATAAAGCTTGATTTTCATTTTTTATTGTTGTTTGTGTTTCTATTCTGAATTTTTAAAATTAAAGGTAGATGTCCCGGCACCCAGACCATCTTTCAGGATCTATACACAATATTAATTCTTTTTATGACTTTTATAAGCAATGGGTGCTATGCTAATTTAGGTTGGCTGGAATGAATTTATTATCCTTGCACATAGGGGTGGGCATTCTCCTAGGCTGCTGGTGGAAAGGGGAATTGGCGCAGCTCTTCTAGCTGGCAGTATAAGTCAAACATTAATACTTTAACATGTTGTATATCCTTTCACCTAGGAATTTTAATCCTAATAAGTTATCCTAAGGATATAATTGCACAAGTACATGAAAATTTCTCTGTGAGGATATTTGTTATAGCATGATTTTAATAGTACTACCCAATCCCAACAAAAAAGGAAACAACTCGGATAAGAGTCTGGCTATGTAAATTATGGTATGCCCACGTAATGAGATGCTATGCAGCCAGTAAAATTATGTCCTAGAAGGCTATTCGAAGTCATGGGAAGATGATCAAGATAGTGAAGTATGAAAGTATGTTATAACTACTACATAGTTGTGTGATATGATCCCATTTTTTCTTGTTAAACAAAAAATATATCTGTGTAAAAATAAAGGACCGAAGGAAAAAAACGAACACTAAAGCAATGGGGATTATCTTTGAGTAAAGGAGATTATCTCAGAGTGATGAAAGAGTTTTAATTTTCCTTCTCTGCATTTTCTAGGTGTTCTAGAATAAGTACGTATTATTTTGACAATGGAACACTTCTCATTTCTTGAAATGTTACTAGAAGGAGTGGTTTATCACAGGATTCTTTGTCTTTAATAACAGACTCCATCAATTGGGTAGGTGGGTTCCCCTAACTCTGCAAGATACTCCTGGTGTGTTCAGTGGTTAACATCACAAGCCTAACAATATTCATTAACATTTAGCCTGGGTGGAAAGGTGCTGGCAGGCAAATTAGCACTTGTGATGTTCATTTTTCATACCAACTTTCATTTCTAAAGTAGAGGGTGAAACCAGTGGAGAATCATTCCAGTAGGCATTAGAGGCAGTGGCAAAGTGTAGAAATGTGACAATAAAGGCAACAGGTAGCAAGCGAGGCTGCAGGTAGCAGAACGAAGCAGAATGATATAAACATGGAAGGTGCCAGTAAATCAACAGTCATGCCCAAAGAAGCAACATTTATATTCCTCAGACTCTTTTCTCAGCTCCCAAATAAGAGTGCAATGTGCAGTAGCAAGGCAGTGATCAGTGGGGTGCCTGCCAAAGGCCCAGATCCAGGGGTCCCACTACCAGGGCTGCCAGGGAAGGCTTATGTCCAGGAGGTGTGGAGGTGGCTTGTACAGGCGACACCAAACGTGGTTCACGTTTGGTGGGTCAAGGAGACTTCATCTGTCTACTTGGTCTTGGTCACCACCTCTGCCAGCTGAGGAGAAGGAAAAGTGGTGTGTGACAGTCATAGTTCAGAGGCTGTGAGATTGGAGCAAATCCAGAAACTACTAGAAGCCCTGATGCAACCGTCTGGGAAGGATGAGGGGAGGCTCTGTTAGTTGAAGTGGAAAGTCCTAAAAAAGAAATCTTTATATCATTGATAAGTACCTACTCTTCTTTCTTTCATTTGTCTGGTTAAAAAAAAATGGCCTGTTCTTATAAGAAAAGGGGCTCCCCTAAGGCCCCCCAAAGCTCCATCAGCCTTTCCTGGCTTCCCCAAACACTCTGCCTAAACATAGTCTAAATAAAAACAGTATGCCTGCCGTGCTAACGCAGGTGTGAAACGGGTCCCTGGCCTTCTCTATCGAATCAGATTGCGGCACCTGAGCCCCGACTACGGGGCAGTTCTGGAGCCACCACTGTTACGGGCACATGGGGCAGGGAGTGTGCTGAGAGAACAAGTCGCTGATTGGGGTGGGGAGGTGCATTGCCTCACACCGCCACCACCACCTACCCACTCCCCGCTCCACACACCGGAATTCACACTTAACCAGAAAGCCTGAAGGCTGCAGAAAGTAGATTCAGGCCCCAATTTTGGCACACAACCCACCCCACCGCCCAATAGTGTGGGTGGACCAGCTCAAAATGGTTTCATGAGATTTTCCCTGAATCTCCTTCCAGACTGATACCAGGCTCACTAGTAGTGATTTGTACCCCCAAACCTCCATTTCATGGGCCCTAAAAACCTCTGCCTGGACAGGATACCCTGGATGGAGAATTTACCTGCCTGTCCTTCTTCAGGCCACAGGTAATGAGCAGGCCTCCCCACCCTCACCCCACCGCCACCCCAATTCCTTTCTCTCCTAACTGGCCTGGAAATTTGCAAGGACTGGGGATTTGCAAATTTCCTTTCTATCTTGTCTGTGAAGCAATTATTCCTGAGTTTTAGGGTAGTTGTCTGTTTGCAGAAACCGTTTTATGTCATGGGAATCAGATACCTGAAAGTTTCTTATGCAAATATTATGCAAAAATTAGGCAAATTACTATTCTGGGCCAGGACTTCCAGCGTCCCTGCATCATGGCACCTGGAAGGGAAAGAATATCTTGCTCTTTCTTGCTTTAAGCCAGTATGTGTACTTGACATTAAGGAAGCCCATCTATTTTTGCTTAATTGGGGATTTGCTAAGGTATTTCATGGCCATGTGACTTAATTCTGAAAGTCAGACCTCAGTCCTGTGGTTAATTGCCTTCTGGGATCTGTACAGCTTTCCCTCTTGTGGTTTTCCACTTGTCAGCGTATCTGTGGGTTGTAGAGATGGGTGCGTTTAAATGATTGGCACTAGGTTAGCAAAGGCCTTTAAACATTGTCAGTAAATAGGAAACATGGAGACCAATAAACCACCTTCCCCAGCTTCCTATCAGGCCCCTCTCCCTTTGTTTGTCCTCGGCCAGACAACTAGCCTTGAGTCCCTTCTTTAAAACTTACTCTTCTCCCTCCCAGCCCAGGGTGCCTCTGTTGGCAATGCCTGCCCCTTGCCTGCCCTCAAGCCTTCAGCTCTGAGCTCACAGGCCACTTCCTCAAGAAAGCCTTCCCTGACCACCTCCTGCTGCCATCAGGGCTAGCTTAGTTCAGGCTGCTATAGTAAAAGACCTTAGACCGGGTAATTTATAATCCAATGGAAATTTATTTCTCACAGTTCTGGAGCCTAGGAAGTCCAAGATCAAGATGCCAGCAGATTGGGTGTCCGGTGAGAGCTCCCTGATTCACAGATGGTGCCTTCTTAACTGTGTCCTCACAGGGCAGAAAGGGCAAAAGGGCCCCCTCAAGCCTCTTTTTTGAAGGCACTAATCCCATTCATGTGGGCTCCACCCTCACAACCTAATTGCTTCCCAAAGGCCCTGCCTCCTAATACCATCACTTTGGTGATTAGGTTGCAACATAGGAATGTTGGAGGGACACAAATGTCAGACCCCAGCAGGGGCCGTCTCTTCACAGTTGTACTTACACACTTGCGTGATAAGTTGATGAATGACTGACTCCTCTACTAGACTAAGCTGCGAGAAGACAGAGTCTTGCCCTGTATCTCCCAGAGCCAACCACCTACTAGCACATAGTAGTTGCTCAATACATGGATTTGCTCATTCCAAATATGTAATTCAATGTGAGGTCAGCTCAGGGACTTGTCCTTACTATGATTTGGATGCTTAATTATCTTTCTTCCTCTGCTCCACTTCAGGGGAACCAAGAGAGCTTCTTAGCTAATAACCCTGGGGGCTGAGCTTCAGAAATGCTGTAAATAAGTGTATTTTCTGCCTAACTTCACCCTCCAGAATCACCTCTCTCCCTCTCCCTGCCCGGGATTCTGTGCTTGCCACCCCTGGCGTCCAGAGCCTGGAACATATTTTCAGTCAGGCTTTTCTGCTTGGTTGGGGCTCCTGTGTCCCTCCAAGAAGAATCCTTAATGATATATTTCTGCTTCTATAATTGTACTTCTGTGCCTTTTATGTGTACATGATACCCAAACACACAGTGGAGGCAGGGGAGCTGAGTGGTAGGATGCTGAGAGTTTTCTCCTTCATCTTAAGTAACAGCAGGGGTAAGCGTTTTTGTGTGGGGGTTATTTTCCCACTTGCCATCAACTTTAATAATTCCCAGGAAAATTGTACTGAAAACATTCTTCTAAGTCTAGCCATCTCCTTTTCTTTACTTTTTGCGTTTCTCCCTTTGCTTTTTAGAAGGGAGGCTGCTGGAGAAACATGATTTTTCTCTCCCACTTTTCCAGGCTGGGCAGAGTTCCTGAAGCTGAAGACCTGGCCTCACAAATGCTGAGAGGCTTTCCCCGAGACCGCGTCTCTGCCCAGGAGGCACTTGTGCACGATTATTTCAACGCCCTGCCGTCGCAGCTGCACCAGCTTCCTGACGGTGAGTGTGTGTGTGTGTGTGAGTGTGTGTGCGTATGTGCTAAGTCTTGGTGTCATAAGTGTCTTCTTTCAACACTGGAGAATCATAGCGTTTGCACCCAGGAGTGAAGTTAGAGATCGATTTGCCTGGGAGAAGCAAGATGGGACCCACTCTTGCCTGAGTTTTGCATCAGATTCTATCAAACTCTAAAGCACTGGTGGGAAGAGGTGACAAGGACCTCCTTGTAATGATCTGATCATTTCACATATACACACTTACACTTAGAAATGGGATGAGGTGAAAGCTGCCTCTGGGTTGTTTGCTTTAGCTACCATCTGCCAGGAGAAGCAAAACCAATGTTTCTGACAAGGCCCTTCTCTCTTTCCGTGGAGAGTAAGATGATCGGTGACACGGATATGTGATGAGAGGAGAGCTGGGCCCTCCTTGATTGGTAATATGATGCTGCGGAAGGAAGCGCCGCCGAGGTGGGGCCCTGGGGGAGGGCAGCGTCCCCCAAGCTGGCCACCCGCTGGAAACGCAAGTTACCCTGAAATCAGCCTTTGCTGCCTGGGCCTGAAGTCATCCTCCAAATCTGAAATGTGCAGAGGGATCATGCGGTCGAAGCCCTCCTTGTGTTTCCAGAACATGGCCAGGAAGGACTACGGGAGGATGTGGGCAGTGTGGTCATGGGAGGACTGTCCTTAGGTGGAGCTTCTTGAAAACATCCACCATTCAACTGAAAATAGTTTTTAGAAGTCCTAAGCCAGAGAACAGAAAGCTAAGGAGGAGGGCCTAGGGGCTCGGCCCAGGAAGAGGGCACTGGGAGGGGGTGGGGGAATGGGGCTGGGACACAGTGGGGTGAGGGCAGGGCCGGGGCCAGGAGCTACTGCCCAGGAGGCGTAGACACAGTCCGGCCCACCTGGCAGGGTTCGCAGACGCAGCTCCACTCGAATCTAAGGCACTGTCCTGCAGCAGGAGAAAGCTCTTCGTTTGGGACTTGTCGAGGTATTTTATTATTAAAGTGAGTCATTTGGAATCTCCAAAAATAACCATAGTCATACAACTGGGGTTAATGTCTTACTTAACCCTGTAGGAAGAGTCAGTCATTAGCATTTATTAACTTGCCATTAAGTGTCAAGAACTTATTAAGTGCTATAAAAAGTTGAGGAAAACAAGAGGCTTGTCCTTGGCCTCAAGGATCTTACGGAGTGGGAGGAAAAGAGGGTGAAGAAGAGGAAACAGGGCGCCCTCGTGCACGTATCAGCACAAATCACAGCCAAGCAGCGAAAATCTGTGTGTAATCAACTGCAGATGTGCAGAGACCACGTGGAAGAGCTAGAATACTTCGAGTGAGATGGATTGGACTGGAGGTGACTCTGAAGTGGACTTTGGAAGTGGGGAGGGACACGCTTTGGCACGTGGGTGGGACAAAAGAGGTTGTGGGCCCCCTACAGTCCTCACTCCCTTCCTTGTCCCTCTGCCCCATTCCAGCCGCACCACCGCTTTCCCAGCCCAGTCCCCTCCTCCCGGGCCGATGCCCGCACCCTGCCTTCTTAGCTTTCTCCTCTCAGGTTTGGGACTTCGAACTCTCTCACCTCATGCGAGTGCACGCACACGCACGCACACACACGCACACACACACACGCACACACACTCCCTTCTCGCCACTTAAACTTCCCCGTAGGCCCTCCTCCTCCAGGGTCTGTCATGCTACATACTGAGAATCGCTGTGGATCTTCGAAGTTTTCTAGGCACCAGATCTTGCCTGACAGAGGGTAATTAGAAAGAAACAATCAACTGTCCAAACCAATGTGTTCTTAGAAACGGGTTTTGACTCTGCCTGCCTGATCCGAAGCAAAGCCACCAACAGAGGAGCTCTGGTGCATGTATGTCTAGGGGGGTGTGTGTGTCTGTGTGTGCGCGTGGGTGTGAGAGAGAACGATCTGTATTCCTTCTCTGTTCACCCAGTCACAGAGCCCAAATCTACTTTGACACTTTCAGAAAAATGAAAAGATGGAATCTTGCAGGAGCCTGCCTGCACTGGGGGGAGACGAGGAGTGCTCACAGCAGGAGGGAAGTTGACTTTTCTTTATACATATAGGGGTTTTTCCATGCAGAGTTTAAATTATGCCTGATAAAAGGAGTTTCGTGGATGTTTCAGTTCTTTCAAATTCTCCTGGCTTCCTCCCAATTAAATGAGGTTTGTCAAAGCCACAGGGCTCTGCTGCTGCTGCCTCGGCGGACAAGCACTTCCTGCAGCGACATCTCGAATCCCCGAGGGAGAAGATGAAAGGGCCGGCGCCAAGAGACAGGGGAAGGGGGGGACTGGGTGTGTGTGCGCCTGTATATGTGTGTGTGCTCGCGCACACATGTGCACACTCGTGTATGTGGGGGCTGGGGGCCGGGCTGTAGAAATACTTATAGAAGCAGACTGGCAGTTAAGACAAGGAAGAGTAAACAGGAAAAGGAAATCTACCAGGGAAGAAAAACAGAGGAAGAGAGAGAAGCGTCTGGGGCCGGTTTGTGCACCTTCACGACAGTGGCCCTCACCAAGGGCACATTACTACTAAGGGCTGCATTCCCTCGGCATGGCCGTGCCAGCCTGATCTCTCATTGCCCCTGGCAATGAGCGTTTATTAAATGCCTCCTTTGCAGACTGAGAGCACCAGCGGGCAATCACAGTTCCCAACCTGCAGGGACATAGAATCTCCATCCCGGAGGAGGGCTGCCCCAGACATGAGAATTGTGCAAAAATAAGACATGCTCCTGTAAGTGATATGTAAGGAGAGTTTCTCTACCATAATTATGCAAGAAATTTTGCTCTCTGGTGGCATTTCAGTATGGAATCATTTAGAGGCTTATATTTATATCATTTTATTATTCTGGTTTTATTCTGGTTGCAGGATAACAGAGTTGTCACTTTAAAATATATTCTGTTTCCCCTTTGATCTGGAAGATGCCGGCTCTTATTGTCTGCCCTCTGAAGAAGACAATTGAAGCATAAAACCTGTGACTGGGAAATGTGTGGGGAGTGGAAGGACAGACTAAATCCCAGGGGAAGAGTGGTATAGAAATTCCCCACAAAATGCAAGATTGCTCCCGTCCATCCGTGTCTATTTTCATGAAGCTGAGAAGTGCCGAACAACATTTTCCCTAGGTCGTGGCAGTCAGCCTAGACCCAGAGGCAATTTATCAGGGGGTTATTTGCCATGAAAACCAGGAATTCCAGGATTAGTTCCCTTTTGGAGAGCACTCTTAAGTGGAAAAGTGTGAATATTAGAATGGCAAGCATGTGGGAACTTCTGCCAAGTTCTGACATTTTCCCTTATTGACTCGTGAACACCTGAAGAAACACTTGTTGAAGGAGAAATTATTGGTAGTCCCTCTCAAAACACGCCCAACAGCAAGCTAATTGCTTTTGCAGATGGCCAGGGAGCAGTTCTTCCCACTCAGGCACTGGCTTACGCCACACTTGTGGTCCTCATGGCTGAGCCAGCAGTGCGGGACGTCAGCTGGGGCAGCGAGGACCTAAAATTAGGCCCTTGGCAACTCTCTAATCTTAGCTGCAGGTTCAGCTTCTTCGCTTAATTCCCTTTGCCCTCAGCGTGAACTTGGGCTCTGGGAAAGGAACACTGTTTAATGATTTGGGGGTTGGGGGAGTAGAAAATCATTAAGCCACCCCTTCTAGAAACTGGCTCCACTCTGTTCATGCAGGAAGCCTTCCAAATGTTACCCTTGGAAAGTTAAGACTGATTTTGGAACCTAGCCATTTTGAACTACAGACACTCATCCAGAAAAGTATTTTTTATCTGGGCAGTAAATGCCACGTGATTTAAGAGTCTGGTCCTTAAGCCACGGTCCTTGATCATCAGGACATCAAAGGCAGTCTCTCTCTCTTTCCCTCTCTTTCTCTCTCTCTCTCTCTTTCTCTCTGGGTTGGTCCCATTTTGCTAGCCAAATCTCATGCTTGAGTCTCCCATTCTTCCTGGACTAAATCCCCTTCTCTTTTAAAACAGGTTTTAACATCTTCGAAAAAAAAATCTTGAAATTCAAAAGCTTGCAATTGTTTCACAAGTAATTTTGCAAAAACAATGTACCACAGGCAGCATTGTTACTATGTACTTATTTATATACACATAGGGATGGAAGAAGGCAGGGCATTTATACCAGTTCCATTCATCACACCACCCTAATATCGATACTCCGATAGGCCTCACTCACATTGCCCTACTGAAATCTGAGTAAGATTTTGTTTTGCTCCCATAAAAGAACTTCAGGACTTCTTTGAATATTATCTCCTTGTTATATTTAAAAATCCCTCTGCTATCACTTCCCCAAAAACCACTTTCTAGGCAGAATTCCTTTAACCTTTTTTTGTTTCCAAATATAAATTCTGTTTCTCCTACTTTTTAGTTGTTTCATTATTCTATTCTGGATCTGTTCCAATTATTCTGCGTGTCTCTGAGACTATGGTGCAGCATAGACTCCGATTTCTAGCATAGTGGGAGAATTATGTTCCAGTTCATTCGTTGAAGATTTACTGAGTGTCTATTAGGTGTGATATTGAAGGACACAAAAGGGAATTAATCGTGGACCCTGTCCTCAAAGTGCATACAATCCTTAAGGAAATGAGACAAGTATATCAACAGCTGCAGATGAAGAGCACATATCAAGTGCTCTGAGTTTTAGAGGAGGTAAAATTAACTCCAACATGATTTTGTGAGCTGGTCTTGAAAGATGATGGGTTTGAATGGTTGAGAAGGAAGGGCACCCAGGGAGAGAAATGTCTTCCTCCTCTTAATACGGTGTAAGATCATTCTGAAATTGTTTTCTTTTTAGTATCAGTGGCACAATCTTAGCTCATATACCATGATAGTTTTATTCCTTATCATTGTATTGTCCTCTTGCAACAGTTTAAACATTCTTTAACATGTACTAATGAAGCTTAGTTTAGCTCTTTGTAAGCTTCCACATGATTTCAAACCTATTCTGTTTGTTGCTTTTATTGTCTAGTCTATTCAAAGTTTAACCAGACTATTTTGTTATTCTATGAAGCCAAGTTTCAGGGGCTGGAGATGATGGGAAGGAGGGAAGGAAGATT
>RJWJ010034354.1:0-17308 GCA_004363605.1 Indri indri | reverse complement strand
AACAGTATGGAGATTCCTCAAAAAAATTATAAATAGAAATATCCTATGATCTAGCAATACATACTACTGGGTATATATCCAAAGGACACAAAATCAGTATCTGAAAGAGATATCTGCACTCCCATGTTCATTGCAGCAATATTCATAATAGCGAAGTTATGGAAACACCTATGTGTCCCTTGACAGATGAATGGATCATGAAATTGCGATATATAATTTTGATACATATCTATATGTCAAAATTAAAGAAATTGTGGATATACACACACAATGGAATATTATTCAGCCTTAAAAAAGGAAATTTATTACATGTATGAACCCGGAAAATATTATGCTAAGAGAAATAAGCCAAGAAAAATACCGCACAATCTCTTATATGTGGAATTGGTATTGTATACTTGAAATTTGCTAAGAGTAAATCTTCAGTGTTTTCACCACACATAAAAAAATAGTAACTATGTCGAAATGAATATGATAATCAGCTTAACTGCAGTAATAAGTTCATTATGTATATTAAAATATCAAGTTTTATACCTTATATAATGAATTTTGAAAAAATAAAAAAGAAATGTAATTCATTCCATCTCAGTAATCTCTTATTTTCACTAGTTTTCTTCATAATTTACCATTTCCTTAGTTACATTAGCATTTGTTCATTCCTTCCTCCATCAGAACATATGCCCTCTGAGAACAAAAATTTGGTCTTAGTAACCACTGTATTTTTACAACACCCAAAATATAGCGCTTTCACGTTCAGATTCTAAAACGTGTCATTTGTTTCCTAACAACACACTAGGTGCCTCCCACACGTGGTCAATACTGTTTGCTTAATAAATGAATGAGGTGGAAGGGAAAGGGGGCGGTATTTCCGATATAAGATGAGAAAACTGAGGCCAAGCGAGTGACTGGGCCCACTGCTCGCGGAGACATGCACTGAAACTTCTGAACTCGGGACCCTAACGGACTTTCTTGTCCTTCCCCTAATCGGTTGCAGGACCATTGTCCCGTCTTAATACTATGACACTGCCTTCTGAACTGGCCCCTTCGTCCTCCTCAGTTTCTCTCCCTACTTTCCGTGAACGAAACCCACCGTCCAACCTTCAGTTTTACCTCAATCGAGACCAAAATTCTCTGCGTGACGCCCCTGAGACTATCCACATGGAGCCTCTTCTGGTAATACCGGACAACACAGACAACGCCGCCATTTTCGATGAAAGCCACCGGCCTGTGCTCAACCCTCAGCCGACAGTGTCGCGCCCAGACTAACCAATAGGATGCAAGTTTAGTAGCAGGTGTTCTCTTTTTTCCTAGTGCCTCCCTCTCCCTTTGCACGCCGGGAAATGTAGTCCGATAGCCATTGCCGGCGGAGGCTGCACCACGACCCTCTCTCGGAGCATGACGGGAGTTGTAGTTTGGGGGCGTCCCAAGAAAGATCCGGGTGACGCCTTCTGGTCCGGGGGCGGGCGGTCATAGCGCTGCTTGGCTGAAAGGAGGAGGGACAGGCAGTGGGGAGGAGGCTCTAGCGAGGCCTGAAAGGCTGCGCAACCAGGCAAGGGAGGAGGTTGGGGGTTTGGGGTTCGGAGTTGGAGGCTAGCCAGGGAGCGTGTCTGATATGCTGCTGAGGTCGTGATCGGCTGGGGACCGGGGCAGGCGCTGGGCAGACCCAGCAGGGAAGCCTTCTCTTCGCGGGGCCTAATTTCCAGCAGCCGGGTAGGCCTCACCACAGGCTCCTTTCCGAACAGCAGCCTCGGGTTCCTACCCTCATTCTCTGGCCGGGAGATGGCTTCCCCGAGCCCCCCGCTGGAGCCAAAGGTAAGCAAGCTCCTGTGGGGATCCCCGTTGTCTCGCCACTGCCCTAGGTAGGCCGCACCACAGCTTCCCCCCACACCCCGCCCGCCTCATTACTGCCTTCTTTAAGGGCCTGCACCGTGCAAGGAATCCCTGCACCCCTAGTTTTCTGGGGTGCGGTTCCCAAACAAACTGCCCGGGGGCCCCTTCCTTTCCAAGAGAGATTTGATAAATCGGCTGGAGAAAATTAGTAATCCTCCAAGCTTACTCTCTCATTAGTGAGTTCTTCCAGGTAAGGCACCATTTTTTACCTTCCCCTGTGTCTTCTGAGCCTGGCACTATGCCTGGACCCAAGGTATACGCTTACAGAACCTCAAGGAATTGAATAGGGTCACAAGCCAGCGCGAATGGAGAATTGGAGCAGAGCAATGAGGTGAGGGAAGCTTGGAGAGGCCTTGGAGCAGTTTACTCAAATTAAGATGTTAGGGTATAATTATTAAACCAGAAAAACCTTGTCCTTAGGTCTAGGTCCTTCACTACGGAGGACAAGGATCAACTTCAGTTATCCTCGAATCTGAGGTGCTAGTCAATTACAGTCGGTTCCCAGAATTGGGCACCATATGGAACTCTTAGTTACCATGTTCCTCCTAGCCTACTTGGCCCTGATAAGTGATTGCTTCTGCCACTCTGAGTGGAAAATTGTCCTTGAGACGACGGGAACTGACTACAGAAATCATACTATTTCAGGGGTTGCTGACATTTGAGGATGTGGCTGTGTTTTTTACCCAGGAGGAGTGGGACTATCTGGACCCAGCTCAGAGAAGCCTGTATAAAGATGTCATGATGGAGAATTATGGAAACCTGGTCTCACTGGGTAAGAATCTGCTGTTTCTCTAATTACTAAGAAGGTACTAGACATCAGACTCAGAGAACACTTGGACTAAACCAGCATCAAAACTATTTTGTTCCAAAGTTCTGATTCAAACCTTTCAGCCATTAACTGTTTCCATGACTGTCATCCTTAACTTCCTTGGAGTGACTAAAATGCAAGCCTTCCTGGCTTCCTGTCTTCATAATCTCATTCCCATATTGCTCTGTACTTTCCCTCCTGGCTCATCCTCCCACTGCTTTCCTCCCACCTCTTTTCACTCTGCCTTCTGGAGCCCCTGTTCCTCTTCACATAATGTTCCTTACCCCTCCTGGCCTTAAGTGAAACCTGGCGCTTTCCCAAGGACACCACTTCTCTGGCAGTCCTTGAAGTGGGGGCTGCTTATTCTCCCACATCCTTCTCTTTCTCCATCCTTTCTCTCAAAGCTGGCAGGAAGAAGTTATTGTTCTTTCAGCTTTTCACTGCTGTTCCCAAAGCATTAGTTTTCCACCTTCAAATAAAATCTCTCCTCCTTTGAGGCCTCAGCAGTCTTGTTGTACCCACTCAATTCCTTTTCACTATCATCTGTCAACTTTTTTTTTTGATCCTTCACATAAAACTTTGTCACATGTTTCACAGTCTTCGCTACCTTAACTCATGTCATTGATGACCCAGTCAATACTTGAGTTGTAGTAGATCTCCACCATATTGACTTCAGGCACCCTGCTTTCCATTATTTTTCAGCAACTCATATACCCTCAAGTTTGTCATAACAGGAAAATCTTAAGCCTGAACATCCTATTCTCTGACTAGCTATTCAGGCAATAAATGTTTATTGACTGTTACTAAACTAAACAAAGGTAAACAAAACTGACATACTTTCTGTCCTTGTGGAGCTTACTACAGTTTCTTATCTTTCTATCTTTCCTGCTCCTGTCCACCTAAACCTATTCATTCTTAATGATGTTTCCTGTCCCTTGACATCTTTGTTTTTTTCACCAGGGTGTCAATCCTCTCCCAATGTCACCTCCCCATCTAATCACCAACATGCTCTTTTGCCGCCTTGTCATTGTGATCTACCAATTCTGCAAACTTCGAAGGCTGTATTTGTTATAAAATTCACCTTTACTTCTCTCCTACCTGAGTTGCTAAACACAGGAGGAGAAATCTCTAACTAAAAGGGTCGATGTCCTGTCTGTATGCATGGCTTTTTTCCTTCTAGTCTCCACTGGGGTTTTATGTCTTGGCAATTTTTTTTCTCCTTGATATGCTTACTCCTTTGTTCTACTTAGTGACTATTCCAAAAACTTAAAGAGTTTTCCTTGAGTCCATCACTCAGCAGTAGACCTCACCCTCTTTTTCACAGAGAAAACAGAGGCTGGTAAGTATGAAGTTTCAACTTCTCTACCCCTCATCTGCATACTTAATGCTATTCCCATCATCTTACTTTTCAGAAACTTACCATCAATCATCTTTTTCCTCTTCTTATAGCTTCAATCTATCTCTTCATCCTTGGTACCTTTATTCTGATGATTGGTATGTTCATGACTCTTCCAATTGGGGAAAAGAGGAGAAAAAAAAAAAAAACCCTCCTAGGAGCTAGAGTCTTTCTCTTGCTTCTCTCTATAACTTGCTACCCTTTCACTTCACAGTCAAGTTTTTTAAGAGTAGTTTATGTGCATTCTGTACTTCTTTACCACCCCTTATCTCTAAGCCCCTTTGTCTTGCCTGCAACACTCCCCTTAAATTGTTTAACAGTGGTATATAATAACCTCATTGTCAAATGCAGTAGACTCTTTTTAGGCCTTATTTTATTCCACTTCTTTATGAATATCTGAAATTCTTTATTGCTTCCCTCCATTGGCTTGCATCCTCAGACTATACATTTTCCTTAGGGGACTTTACACTTACTTCATCAGCTACCACTATGTGATGACAAATCTCAAATCTTTATCTCCACCTTAGAAAGGTAATGTGGAGCCTAACTGCCTAGGTTCAAATGCTGGTTCCACCACTTGTTTAGCCTTGTGACTGTGGGTGACACACTTAATTTCTCTGTGCCTTCGTTTCTTTTTTATAAAATGGAAATAAACCATCTCATAGAATTATTGTGAGCATTAACTAAGTTAATATTTGTAAAGCACTTAGGACACTGACTAGCATGTAGTAAGTACAGCTTAAGTGTTGGTTGATACTGTCATCATCATTTTCTCTGTTGAACTTCAAATTCTTAGTCATATTCCTTTGAAGGCCATGTAAATAACTCAAACCTGGCAAGTCTCAATCCATTATAATTTCAAGCGTCTAATCTTCAGAGTGAAACACTATATTCTCTGTGCTACCTTGTGTGTACTTTACTTGCTGAATTTACCATTACTATACTATAATCATTCTTTATATGTTATTTCTCTGATTTCACTGATGACCATGAGGACATTAAATATATTTTTTTATTTGATTTCTTCAGCAGTTAAAACAGAGCCAGGCCTATATTATATGCCTCTTAAATACCTGTGTGACTAAATAAGTACAGCTGATTTAAGACTCAGTATCTCTTAACTGGATTATTACATTAGCCCGTAGTCTCCCTTTCTTTTAATATATTCTGTCTACTGCTGCCAAAGTGATTTCGTATTAGTTAACTACTTAGAACTTCTGATGGTTCCTGGCCAGGTGCGATGGCTCACGAGTATAATCCCAGCACTTCGAGAGGCCAAGGTAGGAGGATGGCTTGAGGCCAGAAATTCGAGACCAACCTGAGTAACTTAGCAAGACCCTGTCTCCACAAAAAATAAATTAGCCAGCTGTAGTAGCTGTAGCCTAGCTATTTAGGAGGCTGAGGCAAGAGGAATGGTTAAGGCCAGGACTTCAAGGCCCCAGTGAGCTATGTTTGAGTCACTGTACTCCAGCGTGGGTGACAGAGTGAGACCCTATCTGAAAAAAGAAAAAAACCTTCTGATGGTTCCTGATAGCTTAAAGAATAATTTCTTATCCTATCCTATCATACTAAGACCTCCCAAATATAGACTCTG
The DNA here is from genome assembly GCA_004363605.1 of Indri indri. NCBI lineage: Eukaryota > Metazoa > Chordata > Mammalia > Primates > Indriidae > Indri > Indri indri. The sequence goes on along the minus strand of RJWJ010034354.1, from coordinate 11,620 downwards.
CCTGGCTTTCTTGCCTCAGCTGTTATTTCCTGCACACCACTCAATCTTCAGCCATATCAACTGCTGATATTTTTTTTTTCTAAGTATGCCATGATGTCTCTGAGTCACTGCCAGCTTACCCATACATATGGTATTCTGGTTGATAAAACCAGGCAAGTACCCAGCCCTGCTTGCCCATAGTACTGCAGCATGTGTATAACATATGGACAAAGGCGTGGCGGGGAGCCCATCTGTGATCTTGTACTTTTAGGCTCTCTTCTTTATTTCAAGTTGAATACAACTTTCTATTATTGATTATTTCTCCTCCCATAGTCTTTTCATCCTCCTCGATGGACCCTATCTCCATCCCCCTGATGAGAGCTCCCTTGATGAGAGATGGCTATTACTCTGATGTTCAATGTAGTGTTCTTGCTACTTCATCTTACTGCTTTTCATAACACAATTCTCTTCTAGGTTTATAATTTTGGCTCTTCATTCATACCTTAAAAAAACTTGAATAACTACATTGATGATACATCTGATAGCTTGATCTCTCAGTTCTTTGGCCTCTACAATTTTAACGACTCTCTTAAGTCCACATGAGCCTCATTGAGCCTTGACAGAAGTGGAATTTCTGTACCAACAAGACTTTCAACTAATTGTTTTTCTTCTTTGATTATAGTCTCTCTTCAATTATTTGTTCAGTTATTTATCATTCAGTAAATAATTATCAAACACTGTGCTAAGCACTTGAAATTCTGTTTCTTCTCCATGTTCCCATTCTATTAACCAAGAAAACTGTTCATTTAATACTCTGTTGAATAGAGAGATTGACAGCTATGGTTCACAAGCCAAATCTGGCCCACTGTCTATTTTTTTAAGTAAAGTTTTATTGAAACATGGACATGCCCATTCCTTCATGTATTGTCTATGATTATTTTTATGATACAAGGGCAGAATTGAGTAGTTACATCAAAGACCATATGGCTCACAAAGGCAAAAATATTGATTTGTCTGGCTCTTTACAAAAAAAGCATGCCAAGTCTTATCCTATCCTAAAGTTCATTTACTTCCATTTTACTATTTCCTTGCCTTCTCTCTCTCCTCCCAGCTACCATGTTATCAAACCTGATTAAAGATTGTAGAAATCTACTCCAACTAGCTTAAGCCAACAAAGAAAATTATCATGGAGATGTCTTATAGAATATATGAACATGATTACAGGTGGACATAGAAAAGGACTGAAACCAGAAATTGAATCTCTCAGAAAGTTAGGAATTACTCTTCATCCTATCTCAGACTGCTATAACAAAATATCATTGACTGGGTGACTTAAACAGACGTTTATCTCTCACATTTCTGGTGGCTGGGAATTCTAAGATCAAGGTGCTGGCAGACTCAGTTCCTGATGAGGCCCTCTTCCTGGTTTCTCACTATATCCCCACTTGGTAGAGGGAGAGAAAGAGCATGCTCTTGTCTTCATTATTCTTCTCACAGGAACACTAATCACATCATGGCGGCCCCACTCTCATGACCTTATCTAAATCTAGTTACTTCCCAAAGGCCCCACCTTCACATACCATTATATTGAGGGTTAGGGCTTCAATATATGAATTTGGGGGGCAGACACATTCAGTCTATAATGTTCCTTTTTTGATCTCTCTTTCCCCTTGGCAGACTAGTCCTTCCTTTTTATATTCACATGCTTCTGTCCTTTTAGCTTCTGATTTGATAAGTTACAATTCTAGCCACATTCTGGTTAAAGAACTATTTCAGTTTCAATTCCAAATTCCTGGGAGAGACCCACTTTCGGTCATCTGTCCACTCTAGACAAATTAGCTGTGATCACAGGATGGGATGATATCATATAAGCATTACCAAGCCCAGTTCTAATGAATAGTCTTTTCACAGCTGCTCTTCGTGGAGCCTACACTCATTTTCTTCATCTGCCTTTCTTACTGTTCTATCTATTTTTATGCCAGTAACATTGTTTAATTTACTTTAACAACATACTACATTTTATATCCATGGGGATTTTTTTTATTGGTTCACATGATTTTTTTATTGGATTGTGATGAGTTTCATAAATTAGTTTGGGGAGGAATTGAGGTCTTTATAATATTGGATCTCTTTAGCCATTTGGTTGACTCTGTTGAATTGTCCTTTTGTCTTTTTATGAATTATTTTTATGGACCTTACACATTTCTTGTTATGTTTATTCCTAGGGTTTATGTTTTTTGTTACTGTTGTAAAGAGTATATTTCATTTTTCTACAATATTTATTAACTGGCTTTTTTTCATAGTAAAAAACAGTTTTTTAATCTTGTAGCTATTATATATAAAATTCTTCAAGGAATTTTAGGTAGACATTCGTATCATCTTCAAGTAATTTTTTCTCATTTCTGTTCAGTAAAACCCCCAGAACAATATCCACTGAATAATGACATTATGAAGAGATTTTTCCCTTCTTACAAGTTTATAATCCAATGTAAGAGACAAACACATAACAAACTGTTAAAAAGTATAGTGTAATAATAGCTATAATGGAGTTATGGACAAGGGCTGGTAATAAAAAATAGAACACCTCAATCTGTCTGATAGACATGGTGAATGCTTTGTAGAGAAACTGTTGCTTTGAACTGAATTGTAAAGAAAAATCGAGTTTGCCAGGTAAACAGTGTTGAGGGACATTTGGTAAACAGTAGATGCAAAGCTATGGCATGAAAGACCATAAAACAAGTAATTTGTCTACATAATGTATGGTAAAATAGGTAGGAAAGTGAGCTGAGGCTTACAGAACATGTCATGAAGAGTTCTGATTATCATAGTAAAGAGCTTTGGTTTGATTTTAAAGGTGATGCAGTGCTGCTGAATCTACAGGTGAAAACTACAAATGATGACATGAATAGAATTCCCTTTTATAAAGATCTCTTCTGGAATCAGTAAGGCACATGTAATATGAGGGCAGCTTTAAGAACAGAGTCAAGGATTATTAGATGGCTACATGATTATAAGGGTTAAAGGGAGAAAGAGAAGGTAAATGCTAGAGAGGAATCCATGATTTGGGTGATTGATTAACAGTAAGAAAAAGAGAGAAATCTAGGATGATTTCCTCCTTTGGGACTTTAGAGTAATTGATGGAGGTGCCTCTCAAGAGATGATTAGAGGTGGTGAGAGACATGAGAACAGATGATGATCATGTTAATTGTGAGCTCTTTGTGAAACATCTAAGTGGAGATATCCAGAGGGTGTATACATAAAGTAAGTAAAGATGTAAACCTGGGTAACGATAATGTAAAACAGTTGACAAAGGAAAATAAATAAATGAGGGAAATTTATTAGAAACGACCAAAGAAGTAGGGAGGGAACTAAAAGAATGTAATAGCATAGAAACCAAAAACAGATAATGTCAAGAAATGGGGGTGCTTAACACTGTCAGATGCTGTTGAATAAAACAAGGACTGAGAAATGACCATTTTATATTTTCTTGGAAAGTCACTGGTGATTTAATGAGAAGTTTCTCTAGATGGTAGAATCAGAAACCACATTTCACAGTAGGTTGTGGGATAGATTGAATGGGAAACGGTTGGGCATAGAAAATATAGGCAATAGAAAGCTACAATGTTAAGATTTTTTTACCCCAAAACTTGATTTTCATCAACAAAAGGATGTCAGGTTCAAGATAAAGTTGGATGTATTTATGTGATAGTGGGAAGGTATCAATGGAGAGTATAGACTGAAGAAAGAATGGTGATGACTAAACAACTGCCCAGAGGTGAGCAGGATCAATACGAGGTGGATGGATTGGCTTTGGATAGGAATAGAATATATCTTTATATATCATTGACAGGTACTTCTATAGGTAGGGGGGTGGAAAGTTGAGGGAGTTCTTTCATCCTTTTTTATTGTGTGAAAGAGAACACAGTCCACTTAAAGCAAATTGGAGAGGGGATACTGTAAGTAGCCAAGGAAGAAATCAAGTTTCTAGCAGTTTCTTAGAGGAGTAAGACAAGAAGTTTATTTGGAATAAAATAACTTAATGACTGGTTTGAAGTAAGTGGATAGAAAATTTAAAGATGACTCCACAGATAGAAGACTAGAAAATTGAGAGAAAGGAGGATGTATGAAAAAGGAACTTCTTTAGGGCCAAATGTAAATGAACTTTGAACTTCTCAGTAGGTTAGATAAACAGAGAGAGATTTTCTTATGGGAAATACCAAAGGAATCTTTGGCCCAGGAACAGAGAATGTTCAGAGGAAACACTAACATCTGTAAGAGACCAAACTCACAAGAGAAATGATTGAATCTTCTGGTGGCATTACCTAACAGGCAACAAGAGATGGAAAATCAGGAAAGAAATCAGAAGCAGGCTTAAGTGTCCTAGACTTAACTCTGTTATAACGTAGACTATTAATGCCATCTTTTCCTCAACACATGTAAGATTTTCATTTCTCCGGTATCATGCTGGCTCTCAGTTGGAACAGATGGTGAACCTTGGGTCTTACATCTTTAGAGGGTTGAGAATCATTTGTACTTGTGATATGGCTTGTGGTAGATGAAGTCTTAAGCTACTACCAACTGCTCTGTTTCTTCATTTCTTCTGTTAACTCTATGTTCCTTTGTACTTATTTTATTCTGTCTCTTTATATCATAGACTCCATGTCATTTCAATTCTGTTTTTTTTTCTTTTGAAAAAGCTATTTTGGCCATGCGCGGTGGCTCACGCCTGTAATCCTAGCACTCTGGGAGGCCGAGGTGGGCGGATTGTTTGAGCTCAGGAGTTCGAGACCAGCCTGAGCAAGAGCGAGACCCCATCTCTACTAAAAATAGAAAGAAATTAATCGGACAACTAAAAATGTATAGAAAAAATTAGCCGGGCATGGTGGCACATGCCTGTAGTCCCAGCTACTCGGGAGGCTGAGGCAGAAGGATTGCTTGATCCCAGGAGTATGAGGTTGCTGTGAGCTAGGCTGACGCCACGGCACTCACTCTAGCCAGGCAAAATAGTGAGACTCTGTCTCAAAAAAAAAAAAAAAAAAGTATTTTGTCTCCATATAGGAGCTACTTATTTTCTTTCCCCATTTTTATTCATCATCCATTCCATTTCGTAGAGGGCTTCATGTCTTATCTCTGAATCCTGGCTAATTACACAGTGCCTGGAATGTTTTTAATGGGCAAGAAATAAATTCTTATTAGTGAATGAATTATTGCTTCCACTGGTTCTTTGTTGTTTATCCTTCTTAGCACATTTTCATGTGTTTCTTTCTGTTAATTATTTGGTTTATTCACAGTCCAATAATTCTTTCTCATTCTAAGTTTTCCTGAACTTACTGTTTTCTTCTCCTCTTACCCTTTCTTCCTTGATAGACTGGTTAATCCCACCTTTACTTGTTCTATTTCTTTGCCCATCTTACCTTGTATAATTCAGTGTTGATTTGCTAGCCCTTCCTCCCAACTCTTCTTACTCCCACTGTCTTGTTCTTTGCCTGCTGAATACTTTTATCATACTCTTCTCCAAGAAAACCATTTCATTGCATAGTATTACTAATAATAAATATGTGCCTTGTACTCTTTGCCAGGTGCTATTCTAAATGTTTTATATATATGAACTAATCGAATCTTCACAACAATACTGTGAGGTAGTAAACTACATTTTATGAATATAGTAAATTAATTTATCTAGATTACCTTGTTTTTTGATTGTTTCTTGTTTCTCCTTACCATTAAAGAGCTTGGCTAATGTTTGTATTTTCTGTTTATTGTTCCAGATGTTTTGAACAGAGATAAGGATGAGGAGCCAACTGTGAAACAAGAAATTGAAGAAATTGAGGAAGAAGTGGAACCACAGGGTGTAATAGTTACAAGAATCAAAAGTGAAATTGACCAGGATCCCATGGGTAGAGAAACCTTTGAACTTGTTGGTAGGTTAGATAAACAGAGAGGGATCTTCTTATGGGAAATACCAAGGGAATCTTTGACCCAGGAACAGAGAATGTTCAGAGGAAACACTAACATCCGTAAGAGACCAAACTCGGAAGAAAAATGCCATAAATGTGAAGAATGTGGAAAGGGTTTTGTCCGCAAGGCCCATTTCATTCAACATCAAAGGGTCCATACTGGTGAGAAACCTTTTCAATGCAATGAATGTGGGAAAAGTTTTAGTCGCAGTTCATTTGTTATTGAACATCAGAGAATTCACACGGGGGAAAGGCCCTATGAGTGTAATTACTGTGGAAAAACCTTTAGTGTGAGCTCAACCCTTATTAGACATCAGAGAATCCACACTGGAGAAAGACCCTATCAATGTAATCAATGTAAACAGAGCTTCAGCCAGAGAAGGAGCCTTGTTAAACATCAAAGGATTCATACAGGTGAGAAACCCCATAAATGTAGTGACTGTGGGAAAGCCTTTAGTTGGAAGTCACACCTTATTGAGCATCAGAGAACTCACACTGGTGAGAAACCTTATCACTGTACCAAATGTAAAAAAAGCTTTAGTCGAAATTCGTTGCTTGTTGAGCATCAAAGAATTCATACTGGGGAAAGGCCCCATAAATGTGGTGAATGTGGGAAAGCCTTTAGATTAAGTACATACCTAATACAACACCAAAAAATCCACACTGGTGAGAAGCCTTTTCTTTGTATTGAATGTGGAAAAAGCTTTAGTCGGAGCTCGTTCCTTATTGAACATCAGAGGATCCACACTGGTGAAAGACCTTATCAATGCAAAGAGTGTGGGAAAAGTTTCAGTCAGCTTTGCAACCTTACTCGTCATCAGAGAATTCACACAGGAGACAAACCCCACAAATGTGAGGAATGTGGAAAAGCCTTTAGTAGAAGCTCAGGTCTTATTCAGCATCAGAGAATCCATACCAGGGAGAAGACTTACCCATACAATGAAACTAAGGAAAGTTTTGATCCAAATTGCAGTCTTGTTATACAGCAGGAGGTCTACCCTAAGGAAAAATCTTACAAATGTGATGAATGTGGGAAAACTTTTAGTGTTAGTGCTCATCTTGTGCAACATCAAAGAATCCACACTGGTGAGAAGCCCTACCTATGTACTGTTTGTGGGAAAAGCTTCAGTCGGAGCTCATTTCTTATTGAACATCAGAGAATCCACACTGGTGAGAGACCCTATCTGTGCAGACAGTGTGGCAAAAGCTTCAGTCAGCTTTGTAATCTCATTCGACATCAGGGTGTTCACACAGGTAATAAACCCCATAAATGTGATGAATGTGGGAAGGCCTTTAGCCGGAACTCAGGTCTTATTCAGCATCAGAGAATACACACGGGAGAGAAACCTTATAAGTGTGAGAAGTGCGACAAAAGTTTCAGTCAACAGCGCAGTCTTGTCAACCATCAGAAGATTCATGTAGAGGTGAAAATCCAAGAAACCTATGAATGTGATGCTTGTGGTGAAGCCTTCAATTGCCGCATTTCTCTCATTCAGCATCAGAAACTGCACACTGCATGGATGCAGTAAATGTAGAGAAATATGCGAGCTCGAATATTTTATTTGAGACTACCCAAGTGCAGTTTTAGTATGTTTCAACATGGGTCAGATTTAGTGATAAATAAAGCAGATTTTCCTTGGCCTCAGGCAAATGGTTTCTAAAGATTCTGTTAATAGTGGACAACTGCCCATGGTCGATTGACTTCCATTGCTCTTTGTTTTGATGATCATAAAGACTTGGTAATTTATCTAAGCATCTTTCTTTAACACATCTTTCAGGAGAGAGGTTAAACCCAGGTTCGGAGCACATGGGAGGTGCTCTGAAAGACAAAGTTGAATTAATATAAGGGAGCTAATGTTAAAAAACTGAGAATAATGATTCCAGGAGTCTTCTGTCACCAGTGCATGGTCCTTTCAGTTCCACGATATGTTTGGCTATGCATGCCAAAGTCCAGTGATTAAGTATAGGTAAGTTGTCAAGGTAACAAAGCCCAGATGTTTTTGAAACCACTAAAAAAGTTTTTGTCATGGTTTAAGAAAGCTAGTTGTTTGGCACATGAGTTAAAGAAAGGCAGTTCCAATGCCTGGTAGTCCCCAGATTTGTGAAATGAGCGGACCATTAATTTTACATACAAAGATTACGTGAGTAATTAACCTAGCAAAGGTGTCACCAAGGAACCTTTGGGAGTGCCTTCTCCCCCACCCCCGAGATGGGCCCAAAAAGGTGGAGGAAGATATTGTTCTTTTGTGCCCTCCCATATCTGTAAAAGATATTTATAATCTTGCGTGAATAAGCTTATCCCTTCACAACCAGGAGCATGTGAAATGTACATATTTTTATTACCAAGAATTAGAAATAAAAAGACCTGGAGTCTATGCTAGGAAGCTGGGATATTTTGGTATTGCATTTTGTTTTTTTTTTTTTTATAGTAACCAGATTTTGCATGCAATTTTAAAATACTTATTTCTGGTTCTAGGGCTTCTCTTAGTTAATGGTTACTATAAACCTATTAATTGATCTGTTTTAATCATTAAAATTATTTTGTTTTGTTTTTTGCTTTGTGTAAGAGGTCTTTGTTACTTAAGTATAAAATCAATCCTGTCAAATATGTTACTGTGTTTTTAAAATTAGAACCAAGGATTTGAAGGAAATTGCTCTCACTTGTTCTGCCTAGTTAACTGTTTCTGACTAGTTAACTTTTTCTGGAGCAGTTCAATTAAGTCCGAGTTCTTTAGGGTCTTGAGTGTAGAATTCCAAATCACCAGAACTCTGGAATTCTAACTTCCTAATGGTTTGGGCAAATGACCTCCCTTTCTCCTGTGCTCCAGCTATTCTAAAAATCACCTCCAAACTTTCATCTTCCCATCTCTTTGTGTGTTTGGCTGAATGTAAATGTGGATGTTATGGTACCTGTATAGAAAGATACCTATCTTTGTGCACTCCCTTACTCAAATTAGGTACTCATAGTTACTATACAGTTAACGTTTCAAAACAGAGCTCGTAGCCAATTAAAAGTACACAAAATAAACAAACTGCATCTGATTCCTCAATAAAATTATCCTCCTGCCCTGGGTCTTCCCAGTTTTATTTATTCTATATCAGTGGTTCCCAGACCAGGGTCCTAACTAATGCTGAGACTTTTAGACCTGTGTTCATTATTTTAAAAACCTGAAGTATATGTTTTTGCTGCATGCACACTAAAGCATTTATTTGCTTTTTGCTGGAATTACATCACTTTCATGTATGGTTACCTTGCTTAGCAGAAACCCTGGCTGTTGTTGATCTCATAGTAATTTGAGGCCATGGTTGTATGAGATATTGCTACATAATTTTTAATGTCTTTGGATGTGAATTTGGAGTGACAACTCAAAACTCCAGTAGCAGTGGTTAGTTCCTGACCATATGTACAGATTGTTGCTTATAAAAAACATAGCTACCCCAAAAGTGTTTTTTTGAGCTATTATGTGTTCACTTCTGTTTCCCAAGAAAAGATGATAGAAATATGCAGAGGGCTTTAGAGAGGAAAATGGGCTGGATGTGGTGGCTCACGCCTGTAATCCTTGCATTTTGGGAAGCCGAGGCAGGAGGATCACTTGAGATTGAGAGTTGAAGACCAGCCTGAGCAAGAGCAAGATCCCGTCTCTACTAAAAATATAAAAATAAAATAAATAAATAAAAAGGGAGGAAAACGAAGTGCCTAGAAGAGGGGGGAAGGAAGAGGGGAAAAGATTAAAAAGTTAATCTCTCAAAAGGAGGTGATGCTCAAGATAAGACTAGAAGACGAGTACCAGGGAAGATTAATTCTGTCTGAAAATGATGAGTTGTGAGAGAATCTACAGGGTGAACTCCTGGTTGCTTGGTGACTCGGAAATGTGACAGGAGGTAAGGCTGCCCTTAAGTAAGGGCATATCACAAGAGTTGTCATACTAAGGAGATTTCATTCTTCTGCCTAAAATTTTGTGGGTTTTTTTTTTAATTAAATACGCTGTATATATTAAAAGGGCACATATTTGAAGTGTACAGCTCTTGAGTTTTCATACTAAACACCTATGTAACCAGCACGCAGCTTAAGAAACAATGTCACTAGTACCCCAAATACTCCCCTTGTGCACCTTTCCGAATACTACACACAATACCTCCTGTGATTCCTCCATTTTAACTCAAGAGGCAATGTGAAGGTGAATTGGAGGGAAAGGATTTGAGACCATGGTTCTTGGCCTTTTTTAGGTCTGTGGATCTTATTCTCAGAAATTTGCACATGCAGAGTTTGAAGCTGCGCTCTTTGGAGAAGGCATGTCTCAGGAGCGCGTTGTCCCGGCGAATGCAGTTCCTCTGGAAGAATTAAGTAGCTGGCCAGAGGAGCTATGCCGTCAGGAACTGCTGTCCCTTCTGCCCCGGCTCCTCATGTCCTCGGTTGTCACTTCCACCTAGAGAAGGATGTTGGGCAGCTCGCGAACCTTTCTCCTCTGTCCACTCAAACCCACCGCTAGGCCGTGTTTTGTTGCTGTGGTCTGAACTCTCTCTTTGTTGATGAGTGAGATGAACAGTGAGGGAATGGAGGGTGAGTGAGAACCGTGGCAAATCAAAGGCTTTGTTTCTGGAAGGGTTCACAGACATGTTTTGACCTAAGGTTTTGGCAGTGAATGTGGCGTTTTCTTCCATTGCTCAGTGTCTTTAAGTTTTTCTGTACTCGTTACTTGCACTTACATGTAAATACTTTTCATGGAGACAGTGGGGGAGGCAAGGACTCAGACCTGAGCTATGAGGCTATCTCTGGCTTAAAAGGTGGGTGAAATAAAGCGAGATACTCCACTTTTATCACCTGTAAGATGGGTGGTGAATATGAATACTACCTTTCTCAGCATTTTAAGAATTGAAGGATGTAGTTCTATGGTGTCAAATCTTTAAAAGATGTTCAGTAAATAAAACTGTTTCCCTCCCCTTCCAAAAAAAAAAAAAAAAAAGAAATTTGCACATGCAGAATATTGTGTCAAGGACTTGTTTCTCTGTTAACCTCAAGAGATCCTTATAGTAGTATGGTTTAGAAATTATGGTGCCTCCACTAAGGCAGTGGGAATGTGAGAAAAAGATGGATTTGAGAAGTATTTATAAACAAAGTGAGACTTGGTTGCTAATTGAGTGACAAAGGTAAGGAACAGTAAAGATTCAAAGTCGGTTTTGGGTGGTTGGTGCTCTTATTCAGAGACAAAAATAAAAAAGTATGCTTGGTATGGAATGAGATTATTAAAGTCATTTTGAACATGTTTTGTCTGTGTGTGAGACAGAAGGATATCCAGAGGCAACTGGAGATATGGATATGGTACTTAGGGGAGAAATCTGGACTAGAAGTTGACTTAGCGAGTGTTTAGACACAAATTGAATCAGCTTTAAGGAAAGAATAAAGCAAGAAAAGAAGTCCAGAGATGGAATCCTAATTCTAGGCTGCTCTTGTTTGCATGTGTGCAAGATGCAAAGGAGACAAAGAAGAAACAGAAGTACAGAAAACCCAACATGGAGTGATAACTGCTATAGGAAAGTGACCTGGAAGAGTACTGCAGAGGGGTCAAGGAAGGGCTGAAGAGTGTCCTTTGAATTTAATAATTAGAAAGCCATTGGCTGGGCGCGGTGGCTCACGCCTGTAATCCTAGCACTCTGGGAGGCCGAGGCGGGCTGATCGTTCTGCG
>RJWJ010034353.1:0-17318 GCA_004363605.1 Indri indri | reverse complement strand
TCAGCATAAGCTATGAAATCGGAAAGACCGGGAGGTACAAAAAGAAACAAACTTTCCTTTCATTCAAAATGTATTTTTATCATCTGGCTCAGATTTTCTATTTTTAGGAGATATATAAAATGGAACCCTTTCAATTAAATTATCTCAGGAGCTCTTTTTACTGTGTCATTAGGAAAGATACCAGCGGTTTTGGAATAACATAAAATATCCTTGAGTGTGAAGTGTATGGGTTTAAGTAGAAACTTTATATCATCTGAGGTCAGCTTTTTATTTCTGCTCTTGGGCTTGAATTCTTTGTCTGTGTAAACTTTAAAGTTTTAAAGTAACCACATGAAGAATTTTCCCTCCATTTCCGTAGCGGACCAGGCTGAAATTGGTTCTGTTTCATGTATTATTGACAGTTGGCGACTGAGCCCTGCCAGGAGAGGAGTGTTGAGTCGTTGCTGTTTCAACAGGACCCTGCTTGTAGCATACTGATAGAATCAGAAATTTGAGTCTTGGGTTACATTTAAACCCTCCCCATGAAAAGGGCTTTTTATTATATTATGAAACAAGAACGAAATATTCATTTGCTTGGAACCTGTTAAATTCTTAAATTTCGTATAGGAGTTACAGAATAAAGACCTATTGTTGACCGAACCTAATCTGAAAATCTCTATCATGCTTCTCTGCAAGCCGTAAAAGCTGTGCGGCTATACCCTGGGTCTTGGTATTTAAAACCTTTGGATTTCCTGAGATTGGTAGTGGAAGGGAGCGTAGCAGGGAAAATGCCAAGAAAATCGCTGCTATTCTTGATCTGGGAGTGTAGGTACTTCTCTGACCTTTAATTCAAGATTCTTTGTTGTGAATCACCTTAATGTTAACCTGGAAATCACATGTTTCGGGGAGCACCTAAATGGCTGTCTTGGTTCTGTAATTGGAGAGAATCTAGGGCGGGGCAGATGATTCATAGAGCATCTTTTGTGGCTGGAGGAATCTGAGTTCTTGGAGACCTTGCAGTGGGTGGTGGCATGTACATGAGGTGCTCAGAGCAGGGGCACTGCCTGGGGCCATATCAGAAAAGAAACTAAGGACCTAGCTTGAGCTGTCACTACATTATGTGTAGACTGAGTCATTAAGCCTAAGTTAGCAGCCTCACCTTTTTTCCTTTGGACAAAAAAGACAAAACACCCTGCTTGATATCGGAGAAACTAAATTGCAGATTCCTTTAAAGATAGCATTGGGGTGCCTCATTTTTCTAAAAAAAAAAAAAAAAAAAAGAGAGGAAAGAGAAAAAGGTTGCCTGTGTTGTATGATTCTTGGACATTAAATGTTAATTTTAGTAAAATAGTTTGACTTCTTGAAGCTTACCGTGGAAAACTATGATTGGATGTACTACTTTATACTTTTACAATGGATTTTCTTTATTAGGCAGACTAGTAGAAATGAATATAGTCAGTGATGGTATAATTGTTTTTACTTTTGACTTCATGAGAGAAAGGAAAATATACAACCCTATTAAAATACTTTTTGGTGGCCTGGTCTCAGTTTCCCTGCTCTCAGGTGTGGGTATACTTGTATAAAAGCCTTGAGTGTATTTTTTTCCCCTATTTTGGTTCCATCTTATCCCCATTCATCCATTGAGCAAATATTTATTGAGCACCTATTATGTGTCAGGAACTTTTCTAGCCCCTAGAGATCCCTTCCCTCTGAGAATGTATATTCTAGAGGGTAAAGACAAAAAAGAGGTAAAAATATATGTCAGACAGTGATAAATGTTATGAAGAAAAATAAAATAGGGCAGTGGAGATTGGGAATATCTGGGGAAGGGGATATGCTGGGTATATAAGGTGGTCAGGGATGGTCCCACAGAGAAGGTGAGAGCTGAGCAGAGACCTGGGAGCAATGAGGAATGAGAAAGCCGTAAGAACACCAAAGAAAGGAAAAGAACTTTCCAGTGGGGGAACAACAGGAGGCCATGGTGGTCAGTAGAGAGAGAGGAAGGGGGGAGTACTAGAAATCAGAGCCTGTGGGGCCAGATCTGTAGGATCTTATTTGTAGGATCATCTGCAGGATCTCACAGAAAAACACCTCTGGGATTTCTTTCCCGTGTAAGTTGCATCCTAATGTGATTGCTGATACTTCAGTTCAGCAACCTCTTTCACCTTCTCATACCACGCCCAGTTGTTTCAATATCCAGACTTGCTACAGTTTCAAAAACAAACAAAGAAATAAACACAACCCAAATAACAATGTGTTAAATGAAGGTGATGAAATCTAGGTGTCTATTTCTATGAAAACACTCTCCTTTATGCGTGTCGTTGGCTGGGGAAAGCAGCGTTGGCTACTGACCTATTAAATATGCTGAGTGTGTGCCCTTCCCAGGCCAACAAAATGTACTTAACCCCCTGTGGGGATAGAATGTCGATACATTGTTTCATTATTGTAGCCTGTGATTTTTGGTTGTGCGTCTGGCTGGGATGTCTACCTGCATCGGGGCATTTTTAGGAACTGAGTGCGGAGAAGACGAGTATGTTTGGGGTGCGATGGTCGTTGTGGTGGATTCCCCGGCATCCGGTCCACTCCGCCCTGGTCATTTCAGTTGATTCCCTGACGTCCAATCCCTCCTACTACACCAGTCGTGGCATTCTTGTGCTCTTGCCAGTCATTGATTAAGGAATGGGCCAGTGACTCCATCAAGGCCAGTGTGGAGGGTGTTTCTTTGAAGGGTTTCCTTGCTTCTAAGAAAGACACAAAGAGAAGATTGCCTTTCTTCTTCTGGACATTGCTGTGATGCCTGGAACTGCTGCAGCCATCTTGTAACCAGCGTGAGAGTGAAGTCAGTATGTTCTGAGCTACAGAATCCTCCATCTCTGGAGCCCGCTCCCTTTGGGTGTCTTATAGTCTGAGATAACATACATCCTTGTTGTCTGAGCCAGGTTTATTCGTTTTGTGTACAGCTGAAAACATCCTAAATGATAGAGATTTGTTAATTCCCTTCCCGAAGCCCTTCTCAGAATACGTTACGTGGATTTACATACAGTGTTTTCAGTAATATTTAGCCCCATGGACTCCCAATTTACTGAAATAACTTACAAGGTTAAAGTGATAGTGTAGTTCCCTTTATATACTATCTGGAGTTTTGTTATATGAAGAGACTGTGATAATTTCGTGTGTTTAAAGAGCTGAAAGGACTCTTTAGACCACGTTAATTTATTCTAATGATCATACTATGCTATTTAAGTTAGCGACATCTGAACTGACAGTTGTAGAAAAGCAAAGGTAAATTGTAAGATATATACCCACACCCATGTGCCAGATTCATTGCAGCTGTTTTTGCATAAGCCCAGACATTAATTCTTTAAATTAAAAAAATTATTCAAGAACTCAGAATTCTTCCCTTTATCCTATTCACTTATTAAGAGTGTTTGTAAGCACATGTGATCGTGGCAAATTGAAACACCAATATGCGTGGGTTTTAGGATGGCCAGACTGAGGGCTCATTAAAATCTCTGTACTTTTGCGTTACCTGACTGAGGTTAGTAGGTTGAGAACATTACCATTCTATTAATATTTATTTTAAAGAAGTATTTTCGGTGGATTTTTTTTTTTCTCATTCACCTATCTTTTAGTTCTTATAAAAGCTTGGAGTAGAACTTTGCTTCTCAAATGGGGAGTGAGCACTGAAATAAAAAGTTTGGCCAAGACCCTGGGAAAACGCTAACAGTGAGTGTCTTTTTTGCATCTGAACTGAAATCTGAGCAGTTCCAAGGCTCTGCACAAGGTAGCTTTGTGCTTATTTCTCTGATTGCTGAGCCTGGAGGGAGCTACCTGACAGAGAGCCGCCTCTGATAATTAACTCCAGAGCACACACTATTCTCTTTCAAATCTTGTAGGGAAAGGCAGAGAAAGAGTGTGAAATAAGTATTCTCTTCCCAAATCCTCCTTCCCAAGTGTCACTTTGTGGTGAGATGCTGACAAATACTTAAAAACACCCATCTCTCTTGCTCCCTTCACCCCTAAATAGTAGAAGCAGATAACCCCAAATGCCTGGCTGGAAGATAATTCCTCTTTAATTTTGGCAGAATCTAGGAACCCTTTTTGTTGCGGTGTCCAGAAACATAAAAGGGAATTCTATGCAAAATTTCAACTAATTATCATTTACAAGGTACCCATTGCTGAACGCACAGTAATAAATAAGAAAAGGTAAATTGAAAGATTAAACCCATATTCACATGGCAGATTCACTATAGCTATTCATGCATGAGCCCAGATAGTTTAAATTAAAAAACAATATTGTTCAAGAACTTGGAATTTACCCCTTTATCCCACTCAATTTTTAAGAATATTCGTGAGCACAGGTGAGGTGGTAATTAAGCTTTGTGGAGAAACATTGAAATTTGCTTTTTGTCTCCTTCCCTGCTTAAAGGGGAGAGCATAGGGGCACGAGATGGTATCACAAAGTAAGGAGGCCGATTTTCACGTGAGGCTCAGCACAAATCGGCCCATCGTTGATTCCAAAAACCACGCTGTTTTATGCAACACAGACTATTTATTTGCTCGTTTCTTCTATTAAGCTTGCTCAGTGGGACAAAGGAGGAACCAAACCCCACAAAAATAGAAGGAACGAAGGGCACAGGCAGGGGAAGGGAACTTGGAAGGACAAGAAATGCCGTGGTTTGCTTGAAGGCGTATAGGAAGTGAGGAGATCCATTCAATTAAATAAAGGATCGGCAGCTGTGGGCTGAGAGAAGCTAAGACTCCCTGATTATAAAGATCTTGCATGTAACTGGCCAAATATTGTAGATTCTAGACAGACATTTCAGGAAAAGAGGTAATAGGATAAGAATATTGGCTGATGGTAAATGAATGTTTGCCACGTATGTGCGGAACTGCGGGTAAGCCCGGCTTCGTGTATGTTATTCAGCTAATTTGGCTCTTAACAATCCTATGACGTGGGTACTCTTTTAATTTCCACTGTTTTTGTTGTTTTGAGGAGGGAACTGAGGCTTAGAGAGATTAAATTTCGTAAAGTCTTAGCTGGTGAGTAATAAAACCAAGGTTCGGACCAAGACCGTGCCCCCGATGGCTATCCTATATTGCATTTTTATACTTGAAGAATTGGAACAAAATATACAACTGGAATCACTTTGCATTCGTTTTAAACAGTGGCAATAGAAGCCTAGAATCTTAATGTTGAAAAGGTCTTTAGAGGTCAGTTTATAGAGATAAAAATGGAAGTCTAGGGAGAATGTTTTAAGGTTTTTAAACTGTATCATATGGTACAGTTGGAAAAATTTCTATGCTTGTATTTTAACTTTCCAGAAAGGATAAAATGCATAATCGACTCTGTCAAATTTTTTCCAGTTTGCTGTTCATTATGAATGTCAGGGCAGGTAACTGTTTTAAATTGGACTCTGTCGTGGCTAATGCTTGAAGAATTACATGTTCTTGGCAATTGGTACTGCATGCAAAGCTGGGATGTAGGATCTTTTTCTACATTGTACTCTCTCTCTCTCATTATGTGTAGGGTGAGAAGAATAGAGCCCTAACATGGTGTATGTAGAAAGTGTTACATACCAATAGTCATGAAAATTATTTTTGTGCTGTAACGCCAAGGGCTGTAGAATATAGTTTAAACATTATTTGATGTTTTCTAGGTGGATCTTAAGAGATATCAGTACAAAACAAAATGGGAGGTACAGAAAATTAATTTCGGGAGGTCAATGCTGGGATGTATTTTGATGAGAATGTGAGAGCAAATCACACCTTGCACCATACAATGTGCAACAGAAATTTCAAAGCTAAATATGTTTAAATATTCTTTGATCTCACTTTTCGTTTTATTAAAAAAGATCTATCCAAATGCTGAAAACTAAATGAGTAGGAATTATACAAGGATGAAGTAATTCATGTTGGGGATTTTACATAGTTATCATGACTGAAATATTTTCCCAGTCCCCCAAAATATAAAAGCCTAGAGAATTGTATCTAGGAAAACAGACTAATGCTGTAAAAATGCCTCAGCTATCTTTCCATGAGACATTTTATCACTAAATTTTCTCCTGGGAGATGGAATTTCCTAGTTGATTTATAGCATGAAATTTAATATGTAAAGAACTATGTTGCTCGTTCTATTTTAAGGGACCCATCAGTGTTTTTTGTTTAATTCTCCAGTAGTGACTCTAATTTCCACTGAGCTCCTGTATCGATCCTATATATTTTCAATCCAATAATTTTAGTTGATCGACTCGTACACTAAATTCCCACAGCGAGCCCCATTCATCTCATTAGTGCCATGTGCTGATGAACTGCTGAGAAGAAAAATTGGAATTACAGTGGATTCTGTTAGATGAATCATTCGCGCGCGCTCTCTCTCTCTGTTTCGTTACTGTCCAAATATTTTGCATTAAAGGAGTATTATAAAAACAAGTTGATTTTAGATATTTGAGGGATAACGTATTTGAGAATTAAAATGTTTGGGCAACTGAGAAGTGTTTGATATGGGGTATACGCACAGGGAAAACGGGAATGGAGATTAATACACATAATAATGGGTACCAGAGCCAGGATAGGCTGGATTATGTGTCAGTCACAAATGACCCCAAAACCTCAGTGGCTTGCACCGTGGAAATTTTTTCTTGCTAGTGCTGCGTACATCCGACATGGGCTGGTGCCCAGGCTGAGAGAGGATTCCTCCATAATATCTCTACCCACGATCCCCCTTGTAGTGAGAAGGGAAAGTAGCTTTCTGTTGGGATGTGAGTCTCCAGCCAAAGCAAGTCCTACAGTGACGCCTGCCTACCAGGGAAGGGCCGTCAGACCGTGTCTGCACAGAAAAGTCAGAAACCAGTGACAGCCAGGACTGTTCCCTGACTTTCCTTGAGAAAGAGCAATGTCCAAAGAGGATTAAGATGGGTACAGCACCAACCCCTTCTGTCTCGTGCTGGCTCTCTGGGAATGTCTTCTTTTTAAAAATCTATTAATGATATTGCGTATGGATTTCATGGCCCAGTAAGGGATCTCAGGGCGTGTTTGTTTGGCCATTCTTTTTTCCATTCCTTTGTTCCTTCATCCCTTCAATAACTATTTATTGAACTATCCCATATTAGGTATATAATGTAAGTGTTGATTTATTTATTTTACTGATTTCGAATTTGCTTGTGTAATCTTTGGTGTTTGTTTCTTTAACCCCTTTTAAACTGTCTTGTCAATTTTTAATTACACTCAGGAGCAGCTTGTGTGTGTGTGTTTGTTTTGAATCTATTATTTTTTTTACTTCCTTCAGGGTGTGGACCTGATCTGTTTTCTTTACCGTGCTATCTAAATGTGTAACCATGGTAACCATGGAGCAAGCATAGTGTATTGGTTGTGTTTTTTTGATATTTCTATGAGACAGTTTTGATTAAAAAAGCTCTTCTAGTTTACTAACATTTTAATTAGCATCTTAAAATTTTACATATAATATTATACATAGATATTGTTTTTCCCTTGCTTTTTTTTTCTAGTATTTTGAGTTGCTGTTTTATTCCCTTGCTGTTTTACTTGTAGAGTCAAATGACTCTCGTACATGTCTTTCAGGTGACTCAAAAACCTCCATATAATGAGTAAAATTATTCTAGCAGAGGGATCTCATTTAGACAATGGAACGTGGTGTGGTCCTTGAGTGCAATTGATTTTTTTTTCTCAGTAATCACTATTCCCTTGGTTTATCTTTGCTTTGTTTCCATCGCATGGTCTGCTTGTGTGTGGTTCTGTAAATTAGTCTTTCTCAGAACTCCTTGAGCACAGGGAGTATCTTAAATATCTTCACAGCCTCCCCCCCCCACAGGCCTCACACAATATCTTGTACATAGTAGCTGTTCAAACAAAAGCTTATTAAATATTAAGGTGATAGATATCCCAATTGCCCTCATTTGATTATATGGATGTATCAGATTATCAGATGTACCCCAAGATATGTACATCTATTATGTATCAATAAAGAAAAAGAAAAATAGACCAAAAAAAGCTTCTTAGATGGATTTGATTGTCAATGATGATAGGAGTTGCACTTTTGAGGCAATGCCATGCTAAGAACAAAACTGTAATCATTTAATGCAGAAAGTAGTTGCGGAACTAAGGCTGACGAGAGATGGAACAAGAGAGCCTGCGTTGAAGGTTTTGTGTATGGAATGTTCTAGCCTGTTTAGATTGTCTTGACTTGTTTTGTTATAAGGGAGCAGTTTGTTTCACTTTGCCTCTATGAAATTAATGTTGCTGAGATTAAAAAACACGCAGAAAAGGAGCTTTTTGACATAATGAAGCTTCTATCAATCACTTTTACTTTCTTCTCAATAACTTCAGTATCTTCAGAGCAGTTGAAGTAAATTCTTCTGGGACCAAATCCAGTGTTTCTGCCTTGAAGCAACATAATGAATTGACATTTTAAAAAGCTACTTTATAACCTTTTCTGACTCTGGGTAGAGAACCTTACTTGATTCATAGTTTATGAAAAGTCTACTTTCGGAATTTGGGTGTGTTTTATGGTAGCTGATTTAGTTGATGACTTCCATTTTTCTTTGGGAAATTATCTAGAATAGCTGTAGTGATGTCATCGGAGGCTTGACTTTTAAGTCAGGGTGCTTGGAAGGCTGATTGAGGCTCAGGAAGACATTTCACCGTGACAGGTTAAGCTTCTGCGCGCAAGGAAAAGTCAACTGCTTTACGAACACCTCCTCCCACCTCCCTCTCCAAGGAGGGAACGATTGTTATTATTGATTGATTTTCCTCTTACTGTGGAAGCCAAGCGTTTGGATATTAATGGGAAAAGAAGTCATTAAAATGTCAAGGATTTTGTTTTGGGGCTTGGGTTCCCTGAAGCTTGTCTCTGAGAGACCAACCATGGGTCACACTGTTGCATTCTAAAGACACCCACACGATTTCTGTTGTTAAAATGAAAAAATCTTGCAACAGGATACCTGGATACTCAGACCTTCCTTTGATGTGTGTGGTAATAATCCTTATTCAGGTGAACTGAGGTGGGATATAGATTCATTATTCAAGACTCCGGCAGGGATATGATTTCAGGTTTGAATGAAAAGCTGTCTTCCAGAGTTACGATGCTTCAGGAAATGAGATTAAGAGTTGGGGACATTTGCTCGCAAGCCACGGGCATTCTTGCCAGTTTGAGAGCTTGGGGACGTGTGGTCTCTGTGCTTCCAGGAACATGGGACTGTCATTGCTGGGTCTCATATGTCAAAGTGGACCCATGCTCTGGTGGCTTTCAGCTCTCCTGGTGGAACTCAGTCCCACTTCCGTGATGGTGGGTCCCCTTCCAACTCTCTAATAAAGAGCCTACGTGTTGGTCCTTGTGTTGGTTCTCGGGATATAAGTAAAAGAAAAAAATCCTTTGTAAGTCTAGATTCCACTATGATAGGGTGCTTCCCTATCATTTTCATCCCCCAGGTGAGCGTCCTGGAGGGAGTGATCAGTGTCCACTGGTAAGTAGTGTTAGTGTAGTTATTTGGCCTCTCCGTACCCTCTGGGGAAGGTGCCAGGCTAAGAAAAACAAAACAAAACAAAACAAAACAACCACAAACTTCACCTGTCCTGCAACCACTGCCTGCCTGCGTCTTGTCATGGTAGCCCTCTGCTGAGGATGGCCGGTTGAGCCCCAGGGCTAGACTTGAATATCTGAGCACTGAAAGCCAACCGCTGCTAATTTCCTAGGTTCTTGCGATTTAAACTCTGGGCTGCCAGTACTATGGAAAGATGGTTGTTTACAACGATTTACTCAATGGATCTGCTAAGTGCATATTGCTGGATTTACTTTTTTGGGTATCATTTAGAAAAGTTCCTGGAAGCAAAATAGATAGGAAGTATTTACATAGTTATTGGCCTCTTGCCAGTGTAGTTCCACATAGGATATGAAACTGGTCTCTTTTCCTCCCTTGCCTTTGCTCAGTGCCATGTCCGTCGTTCGTGCTCAAAGTGTCAGGTGGAAGGAGAGAGGCGTGAGGACCAGACAGGTTTATTAATGGAAGGCAGCCAAGTGAACTCGGGCAAATTGGCAGGGGTGGGGGACGAGTGGGGGGGGCTTTAAGGGATGGAGGAAAATAAAAGGCTTTTGGGGCTGGTGAGATTAGAGAAGGTTGAACAGAGGTGGCTGGTAGAGTAGGACTCTACCTAAGGAACATCTGTTCAGTGCAGTGAAAGGCTAAAAGAAATACTCCTGGGAGCTCCCTTTGCGGAGTCCGTACAGTTGGATGTCTCTAACTTTATGCAAATACAACATGGTTCCACTGCGAATGTTCTGGTGCTCATAACAAGCTGCACAACACCTATTACCACCCCATCTTAGAGAAAAGGAAGCTGAGACTCACACGAGTCAAGAAACTTTTCCAAAGTCTCACGGTCAGACCCTCTTTGCTGATCCTTGAAATATGCATACGTGTTCCCGTGTTAGAAACGTCGGCGTTTCCAGTCTTCCTCTTGCAGCCAACTGTGTCTTGTCTGCCTGCCCTGGGCAAAAACAGGGAGAGGATGAGAAATAGGAACTAAGTAAGGTTGTTTTTGCGTGATTTTATGGAATCTAAAAGAGTCGTTAAATCAACAGGTTTTGCTTCTGTGTGAAATAACATCTTCGTTTTGTTTAGCTCTTTCTTAGACATCTGTGAAGGCTGAACTTTGGGGAGTCCAGTTGGACCGTACTGAGGGTCGGTTTCCAAGATGGGACAACTATTGGCCCCAGCTATTGCCACAGATTCTTCTTGCACTTAAATTATTCCGGATGTTTCTGGTAAATTCCAGGGATGAACAGCAATGTGGTCCTGGAATTCGGCTTTTTTACTTTAGTTTCAGGAATTAATGACCCAGAATAATTTGCATCTCTATCCTGATTAGAATTATTTTATAAAATTTTGCTAGTTCTGACTTGGTCAGCACATAGGTTGTGTATAGGTCAGCGTGGAAGAGTGTGCTTGCTTTGTTTTCAGAACTTCTTATTACATAAGCTTAGACACTTGACTTGGAATTCTATGATATGGCTTTTTATTCCTGAAGTGATGCCAGGACTTTGCATATTTTTCATGCCAAATTTAAAAATATAATTACTTATAAGCAATTATATTTGACCATGTACAATCTGATTGTTTGACTCATCATTACTCATGAGCAGCTGAAGTCTGTGGCTTGAATTTTGAGTCACTTCATTAGTAAATATTCAGCCAAAAAACATGTCCTGGGGTTCCTTTGGGCTTAGAATATTAAGGGGTGCAACCAGTAGTAAAGATGACTGTTTCCATTACAGCATTTCCAATTTGAATGATACACTATTTGGGTGAGTCAGAAATATATCCAGTGATAACCAATAACAGCTTGATACTGGGAAAATATTGACTGCTTTGATTAATCTTTTAAAAATTTGGACTTCTTTGCTATAATTAAAAAGCTGTCATTGATACCAAAATTTCATCTGTATTGGGAGAAGGGGATATCTGATAGCTGCAAGCTGGTTGGGTCTTTATTCAGGAATTGTGTTGAAATGAACCTATGGGCAGTTCCTGTTGATGATGTCATGGTCTAGTAACACTGTATTCATCTTTTAGAGCCCACTCCTGGCTCTTCTCAAACAGTGTTGCCAGATTTTACAGCAGCAATGTAATCTGAAACAATGTGAAAATTGCCCTGTTTACTCATTCCAAGCAAAAGGGCGAATGCTAAGATCGTTTTCATGTCACAAATTGATCGAATTGAGTAATAGCCAATTTCATTCACTCTTCTCTGGTCCTTTCTGTTAAAGCCTTTCTTCCTAATGCAATCAATTTGATTTAAGTTTTTTTAAAAACGAAACAGAAAAAAAAATCCTAACAACTATTCCTTTATCCTTTATCTGCCTCAGAATAGCTAAGAAAAGTTATTGTGTTAGGAATTCCTGAGCATGGGGTCGGAGAAGGGCTTTAAATCTTACGCTACCAAAATCCTTTTATGTAAACCGGAAAAAACCTCCATCAGATTATGAATGAAAGCACAGGGGGATAAAAGGTCAGGGCTGGTTTCAGCAGAGTAGCCCTGGAGGATGAAAGCATTTTCATTGTATTGCCATCCAGAAACAAGGGGAGTAACGGCTGGGGACCCAGTTAATACCTGTGCGCTTTCCCAGGCGGGTGTGTTTATGATTCCTATGGCCTGTAGGTTGCATCTCAAGCAATATTTCATTCTGCTCACTTCTGTTGGTTCATGCAATGTTCCCATTCTTCGGTACAGCTGCTTTTGGCTCAATGAAGATCCATACCCCTCTCGGTTTACGTCTCCTCTTTCATTAAGGCCTGTGTTACTGGCACTGGAGGAAAGAATGATTTCTTCCTGTTCCCATCACTGTCGTTTTCATCAATGGTCCTTCTTTGCCTTCCCCTGGAGGATATGCCCTCGAACCACTTTACATCTCGACCTGGATGTGATCGCTCTGCTTGGATGCACTTAAATAAAACCTGGTAGAAAACAGAACTGACTGCTCCCTGCAAAACAGCACCCTTCCTACGTGTCAATCACTGCCAGCCTCTCCACTCCCATGCTTGGCATCCAGTGAGAAATACTTGGATCCCAGACGTTTTGGGGTTAATTTATGTGCTTCTGTTTCTGCTCCATGCTGGTCCATGAGCCCGTCTTCTGGCTTCCGTTGGCTCACGCCTAGACTAGTGAGACAGTTCCTCTCACTGTTGTTGCAAAACTCAAAAGAATTACTATCATCTTTTTGTTGGATCATGGGCACTTAACAACCAAACAAAAAACAAACAGACACACACATACACAAAACCAAGATTGGTTCTCTCTGCTCTGCTGGAACATTCTTCCGGAGAGGGTCCCTTAACTATCTTTGTGTCCTGGACTCCTTTGGTTCTCTGGTGATGTCTGTGGCCACTCTCTCAGAATAGTGTTTTAAATGTCTAAAATAAGACATATAGTGTTATGAAGGAAATCAATTATATTGGAATAAGTTATGGAAATATTAACTTTTTGATACAGTCACATATGTGCTTTTTTAAAAAAACTAATTACATAACAAGATTCAGCGGTAAGTCTAAAAACCACCATAATTTGAAAGTATTGGTGACAGTAAAAAGATGTTTTGGATACCTACAACAATTGTATTAATGATATGACCAAAAAACCTTCTAAGTTCTTTTTGTTCTGCTGACTCTACTGGGATTTATTAATTGAAGGACATGCTAAATTTTATCAATAGGTGGATTTGGTGAAATAAAGGTGTAATTCTTCCCCTCAAGTTCACGGACACCATCAGTGTGGTCCACAGATTTCTTACTGCCTGTGCAAGACGCTCACTTGCATTTTGACTTTAATTGGCTGCATGGACCACAGCCCCTGCTTGCTTGGGACTCTGGTGGCACCTTGTCTTTCCTTCTCCCTGTGCCGGTGACTGCTCCTCCCTGGCCTGAGCTGGCCCTTACCTGTGTCCTACCTCCCACCTTCCAGCCCACTCGGACAGACCCACTCCATCTCTGGTCTTGCCCATCCTGTTCCTTCATACAGCCCAGCAAATTCTTTGCCACTATCAGTTGATTTCTTTTCCCTTATGTTAGACTCCATTTAAGACCCTGAGTGTTTCCAAACTCAGCACTTGAATGATAGCCTGCGTTTGTAAAGCATTTTTTATGGTGTGTATTTTCACCTAGAATGTCTCACTTGCAGATGCATCTAAACTGTAGTCAGGCTGGGATTTGAACCCAGGCAGTCTGGCTCTAGAGCCCATGTTCTCACCTTACTAGGTTTTATATTTGGGGTAATAGAGAGATGAGAAGTTGAACAACACCCTTTGTATTAACATATAACCTGTTCCTTTGCTTGCATGGCATTCTAACTCATCATGGCCAAAATTATCAGCCAAAAATTACTATGTTGCTGGTGTTTTTTTGTTTTGTTTTGTTTTTTTTGACGGGGCTTGCTATATTGCTCAGGCTGGTCTCGAACTCCTTGGTTCAAGCAATCCTTCCACCTCAGCCTCCCAGGTAGCTAGGATCACAGGCACAGGCCCCTGCCTGGCTTGCTGTTTTATTTTGCATTTTATTAGCAAGTTCCGCCGACGGTTTAAGAAACCTCAAACCTCATTTTTTCCTCTCTCCCTGATGGCCGGGTCCATCGCCTGACTGATAGTTCCACCACCAACTCTTGTGGTCCACCAGCCGCCAATGAGCTCAGCTGGTGCAGAAAGAAAGGAGAGCCCTGCCCTGACACAGGCTGAAAACCCATTTAAAATAGATTGCAGAGAATGTGCATTTTTGAAAAGCCCACTCCATTAGCAGAGATTATTACTATATGCAACTTAAGTTCTTCTTTAAAACACTTTTTCCCCTGTATGAAGACTGTGACCCAGGGCTCTCATCCTCACAGTTACGTGTGGGATTCGCCACAGGTGGGCAGCGGTTTATTAGGTACAAATTGAAGATTTCATGTGGAGCTTGGTCTTTCTCATGCCTCATGTAGCCACATATTTTTAATAGTATCTTAAGACAGCATCCAGTTGAAAATTGAAAGATGGTGATGAATGGAATCTAATTGTGTACTAAAGATATCCGACAGCTGCTGTTCTAGGTGCTGAATTGCGTATCTGAGCCCGTATTTCTTCCTCCCTTTTGGAAGACTTTTAGATAATACAAGTGTCTGTAGAGGTTACTTAAGGATACTAAGTGACACGAGGTTTTATAGTCATAGGGGGAAATAGAGGTAAAATGGGAAACTCTGAAATGTTAATATTTAGGACAGTATTTAAAAAAAGAGCATGGTAATTGGGTCAGTTTATTTATGTATGCACGGGTACGGGAAAGTCATATGCATTGGGAAAGGGAAAAGGTTTTGGTGTTATATTCTCAAACCATCCTGTGTTAGAATAGGGTTTTATAGATGGGGAAATGAGCCTCAGAGAGGTTGAATGAGTCGACCAGGTGGCTCTGGGGGCTGCGGACAGAGCTGGGATTGAAGTGTATCCATCTGGATCCGAGTGTACTCGACCTTTTCTTTCTGGCTGAACGGATGGCAAGAAGGATCCTCTGTGTCAAGAGAAAAAGTCAAAAGGGAAGGTGTTCATGCAGGGGACCAGTGTGGTACAGTTGACTCTGGACTGAAAAAAAGAAATGGTTCGGCCCAGCTCTGGGCCTTACTAGCTTTGTAACCCGGGTAAGTTGCTGAATCTGAGACCTCAAGTTTGGAGATCCTTATACCGAACCCGGAAGGTTTTTTTGAGGATGCGTTTACCTACGACCTCTGAGGACTGAGATTGTGACAATATCTGGTACTTGATAAATGTCAAATTCCCTTCCCCTTCCTTTCAGTATTGATCTATGAATGGTTTAAATTTTTCCCGATGACACTGTTTGTGTTCTGCCGAGTCCCCTGTCTTATAAGACCTTATAGAAAACCATTTAATTATGTGCAGCGTGGAGATGTAGTAAGTGTTTTTAAAAGCAGAGGTTTTGTATGGGGCAAGATAACTCCCAGGAAGTTATCGTCTGGCCAAGTGGTTTGAAGTCTTGTGGAGCCACGAAAGTGACATCTGCAACTGAACTTTTCAGAAAACAGCAATGTTAGAGCACAAAGGCCCAGAGAAATGGCGAGATGTTAACATCGTACACCGTTTATCCCGGCGGCTGTGAATACTTAGCGTGGTTTAGAGTGGTTAATGTCCAGATCAGTTGCACGTAATGGAAAGCTGACCTCAAGTAGGAGGAGGATAAATGGGTTTTAAAAAAACAGATTAGCGGAGGTTCCTGTGGTTTATGAAACGGAAGTGGTTGAGGGAGGAGACGGATGGCGGTAGATTAACAGACCAGGGCAGGGAGGTGCAGGGTTTCGGTGCAGACCCACAGGTGATGGGGGTGGGGCCATTTCTTCATGCCTTTCTCCTTTCTGGGAGAATGGGAAATATCATTAGAGGGTAATAAATATACTTAGTTTGAACCTCAGTTCCTTATGTTTATATGAAAAAAGATTGGATTACAGATTTATCGTAACTCTTTCCCCAAAATATCTGGAAGTAAATAAAACACTAATCCTGTATTATTCGTATGAACAGGATCGGGGAGGCAGGGGGAGGGTGTATGTGGGCGGCATGGAACAATGAACAACGGGAAAACCACCGATGGCTCTCGGACTCCCCCAGAATCTTCTCTGTCTTCTTCCCGAGCTTGTTGGCTTGGGTTGAGTTCTTAGCAGCCGGGAAGGGGTTGGGAGGAAGAGACAACTCACATACAACTGAAAGTTGATGATCTTAAATTTAAAAGAACATTATCCTACTCTCCCCTCTTAAAAACTATTTTCCACTGTAATTGTCACTCTGTGAAATATACTTATAAGCTCCTACCGCCTGATCCTCACTGTACTAATCAGAGTTAGAGGCTTAGACACGCTAGGCTAAGGCAGTTTGACTTGGCCACAGCCGAGATCGTGAATTCACGTCAGATACTGGGCGATTGCCATTTTTGTCATGAACATAAATTATGTCGAACCCGGATGCTGAAGTAGACTTATGCATTATGTCACCGTGTCAGCTAATCGTCACGGAAGCCTTCGTTTGATGTTGGTCCTCATTATCTGATTCTCGGAGCGTGAGATACAATAAAGGATGCCAGTTTCCAACTTAGATGTCAGCCGTGATGATGAAGTTTTATAAATTTGGGCTTTAAAGCAACTTAAATCTTACAAGTCGTTCTTAATATAAAAAGAATAAAATTGTTCAATGCTTTTAAAGAATGTTGGACGCATATTGCACTCACAATATTTTAAAAAGAAAATGTTATTGATAAAATGTAGAGTCAACACAGTAGAGTGGTTGGGTACACGGACTTTGGACTCAAACCTTAGTTTGAGTCTCGGTCTTGTCACTTATTGGATGTTTGGATCTCAACCCCGTCTCTCCCTACACAATAGGGGTAACATAATATAATACCTGTTTTGTAGAGATATTGTGGGCATTAATTGAGAGGAAACATGAAAAGACTTTAGCCTGGCACATTGTTAGTGCTCAATAAATGCTAGCTACAATTGACAATACTGATAGAAATAAATAAGAAAGGCACCACCCTTGACATTCTGAATGTATAGCACCTTCCTGAAAACGCAGAGGGAGGAATTCTTCTTTTTTCCCACTCCTGTACCCACCATTTTCCTTGTTTCCCGGGTCTCAGCAATTCACTCGCATTTGACATTCCTGTTTGTGAGGATGGGCGAAATTTTAGCTAATAAATAATGTAGTATTAACTCTCAGTGAATGCAAAAAGACCACAACTTTCTAGCCAGCAAATGCCTCTTTTCTATTAGGCAACAAACTTTCTAACTTTCAGAAATTT
>RJWJ010034352.1:0-17378 GCA_004363605.1 Indri indri | reverse complement strand
AAGAGAAAGCAGGGTAAATAGAAAGCACAAATTCAGGTGGTAGAAAGGAATCCAATAAACTAGCAATGACAAGTGTAAACAGATGAAACTTACCAGTTAAACAGCATATATTGGCAGATTGTGTTTTTAAAATCCAACTATGTATTGTTTTTAAGAGATATATCTAAAATATAAAGACACAAAGTTCGAAAGTAAAAAGAAAGCATATGTTTAGGAAATATAACCAAAAGAAGACTGGTGCCACTATATTGATACCAGGCAAAATAAGGTAGAAAACATTGTTAGGCATAAATATGGTTACTACATCATGATGAAAGGAACAATTCATTAAAAAGGTATAACAATTTTAAACTTGTATGAATCTGCATTATCACAAAAATAAGGCAAAAATAGACAAACCCACGAGGAGAAAAGGACAAATACACACAAATAGGAGATTTTAAAAAGCACGTTTCTCTTCATATTTGAGAGATAACACAAACAAAATATTAATAAAGGTATAAAAGACTTGAAAACACAATTAACAGGATATCCCTAGTGGGCATATATAGAATCACACATCTATCAATTAGATAATACATATTTTTTTCAAGCACACATAAACAGTTTAAAAAATTGATCATTAACTTGCAGACTGAATAAATACCAAAGAATATTTATTATGGAGCACATATTCTCTGACCAAAATGAAATTGTATTAGAACTAAAAAAACGAGGATAATTTTAAAGCCACATACACTTGGATATTTAATAACTATATATCACATGGGTCAAAGAAAAAATTTTACTGGAAAACCAGAAAATATTTAGAACTAAATAACAATAAAAATACTAAATATCAAAGCTTATGGGAGTATAACTAAGGTGGTATTTAGGGGAAAATATAGAGCTTTAAATTTTTATATTAAAAGAAAAGGTAAAAGATTAAAAATTAACTCCAAAAGTTAGAAATAAAACACCAAGAAAGTAGAAGGAAAAAAATGTTTAAAGTAAGAGCAGAACTTAATGAAATAAAATACTCAGCCAAATCAAGAGGAATGACAAGATAAAACACTAGTTTTTCATGTATAAAGTTAACAAATATACATGCTAGGTAGGCCACGATAGGCTTGATCTCATATACTTATGTTAACAGGTTATTGTTGTTAAAGTTTGCTTTTCTTCTCATGTAATTGTATTTTTAGCAAAGGTTATTGACTAAGTAGGGAATTAAATGTGGCTTAGCCTTTGTAAGTCCACCCTGTAAATACATTCACAAATAGAAAAAAATATACAGTGAAAACCTGGTTGTTTGAAAAAGATGAATAAAACAGACAACTCTCCGGTAGAGTGATATAGAAAAAAAGGAGAAAAGGCACAAATAAACGATTAGAATGAAAATGGGTTTAAAGTAATTCATATAGTAGATTGGATATTGAAACGATAATCAGAGATCTTTGTGAACATCTTTATGCCAATAAATTTGAAAACTTAAATGAAATGGATAATTTCATACAAAACTGTAATTTACCAAAACTAACTTAGGAAGAAATGGGAAAACTTGAGCATACTTATGATTATTAATTACTTGAGGCAGTGGTTAAAATCCATCAATCAACCAACCCACCACCCGCCCCCTACATAGTTGGTTGTATAAGTGAGTTCTATCAGACATTCGAGGAACAGATAATCTTAATACTATATAAACTATTGTATTAAATCTCTCCCAACTCATTTTATAAGGCTAGCATAACCTCAATGCCAAACCAGGCAAGGATATTATGAGAAAGGAACATTACAAGCTAACTTCACTTGCGAACATCTATGCAAAAATCTAAAATAAAATACTAGCAATCAGAGTGAATGACATATTAAAAATACATTATGGCCAAGTCGGATTTATCTTGGTAATAAGAGTGATTTAACATTAGAAAAAGCTAGTAAATGTACTTTACCACATTAATACAACAAAGGAGCAAAACTAGCACTTCTATTCAACCTTGTACTGTAGGTCCCAATCAGTGTAGTAAGAAAAGGAAAATAAAAAGGAAGGATCAAAAAGGAGAAACAAAGGTTATTATTTGCAGATGACATGATTGTGCATGTAGAAAATACAAGAGAATATATAAACTATTGTAGCAAAGTTTGAGGATATTTAAGAGCAATATGAAAAATATCAGCTGGGTGAGGTTGGCTCACACTTGTAATCCTAGCACTCTGGGAGGCCGAGGCAGGAGGATTGCTTGAGGCCAGGAGTTCGAGACCAGCCTGAGCATGAGTGAGACCCCATCTCTACTAAAAATGGAAAACATTAGCTGGGCATGGTGGCACATGCCTGTAGTCCCAGCTACTCAGGAGGCTGAGGCAGGAGGATCGCTTGAGCCCAGGAGTTTGAGGTTGCGGTGAGCTAGGCTGACACCACAGCACTCTAGCCCGGGTAACAGAGTGAGACTCTGTCTCAAAAAAAAAAAAAGAAAAAAAAATATATTAAAATGAGCAAATTATAACTACACGCATTGATAGAAGAATTTCATAAACACACTGAGTGAAAGAAGCAAATTGCTGGATATGTGCTGTATAATTCCATTTCTGTAAAGTGTCAAAACATGACAAACTGCCATATGTGTCTATGGATAGATGAATATGTGGTAAAGGAATAGTGTTTACCTCTGGAGTGGGAGGGAGGGGCGTAGGATCAGAGGAGGCTGCAACTGCATGTTTTTTATTACTTTAAAAAGAAGCAAATATATTAAGATTTGACAGAGATGAGTCGTGATAATATCATGACATGACATGAGTTATCATTGTATTAGTCCGTTAGTGTGCGCTCGAAATGATTCATTTGAAAAAGTGTCATTAGTTCAGTTATCATCTGTTTGTGTGTGAGAGAGAGTTAAACAGTTTGGTACTGCTGCTATTTTCTCACCTTCGTGGCCTCTTCTTTCTGCTTACACTGTCCCAGATTTAGAATTATTTTGCTGAACAGGGAGCACACATCTTCAGCTTGAGACTCACTTTATTTGAGACAAGGGTCAGCGAATTTTTTTTGCAAAGGACCAAATAGTATTTTCAGCTTTGTGGCCCATACGGTCTCTGTTGCAACCATACAAGTCTGCCATTGTAGCGTGAGAGCAGTGTGGTCGGCAGAATTCTAGGATGGCTTCCAAGATTCCTAGCCCCTGAGGCACACAAACTTTATCTCGTTTATTCAGTCAAACACTAATCTAGGTGCTGCTGTGAAGAGATTCTGGAAATGCCATTAATGTCCCAATCAGTTGACCCTAAGATAGGGAGATTACGCTTGGTAGGCTTGACCTGATCAAGTGAGTCTTTAACAGGGCTGGGCCTCTTCCCAGTAAGGGAGATTTAAAGTGTTAAAGAGGCTCCATACCAGGGAGTCTCTCTGTTGCTGACTTTGAAGACGGAGGGGTCATGTGGCAAGGAATGTAGGCAGCTTCTAGGAGCTGAGGACAGCCCTCAGCTGATGGCCGGCACAAGAATGGGAGCCTCAGTCCAATGACTGCAAGGAAATAAATTCTACCAGCTACTAACATGAGCTTGAAAGAGGACCTTGAGCCTCAGCTGAGACAACTGTCGCCCTAGCCAACACCTTGATTTCAGCCTGGTGAGACCCTGAACAGAGAGCCCAGCTAAATCCCGCCTGGACTGCTGACCCACAGAAACTGTGAGATAATAAATTTGTGTTGTTTTAAGCTACTAAGGTTGTGGCAGTTTGTTAGACAGCAATAGGAAACTGATATTAATACACACAGCCATAGACAATATGTAAGTGAATGAGCAAGGGAAGCTGTGTTCCAATAAAACCTTATTTATTGGATACTGAAATTTGAATTTCATGTAATTTTCATGTGTCATAAAATATTATTATTCTTTTGATTTTCCCCAACCATTGAAATATATACAATCACTCTTAATGGTGGGATGGATTTGGCCTGTGGGTTAGCGTTTAGCAACCCCCCCCCCCCCGATCTAGGAATTGGAGCATTTTTTGTCAGACCCTCTGAACTTTTGAGAATTTTTCAGGTTGCACAGGAATATGGAAATGAGTCTCTAAAACATTCCTTTCTTCAAGATTTGAAATGAGTCACAGCTCATTTTCTTCCCATAACATTGTAAGCATCATAGCATTTTTCAAATACACAATACATTTTAAAACAATTTTCCCTAATGGTCTCAATCTCTTCTAAATATCAAATCTAAACTATAAAGCCATTTAATTTATACATCAATTTCTAGCACTCAAATAGGTTCAAAGGAACATTGCCAACTCTAATGAAAATGTTGTAGTTATTTATTTATTTTATATCCCCAAAGGAAGTACTCTTTATTCTTTTGATTGTATGATGTTAATTAGTTGATAAACATGCATGGCCTTTCTTAAGACATGTTAATTAGTATGAATGTTGCTATAACAATCTTCTGGCAATTTACATTTTCCAAATATCTGGTATATCATGCATTAATTTTTATCATTTAATGAAATTGCTAAATAAGGAATTTAGAATGCTGTGCTCAAACTTTCTTTAATGAGAAGTGGAGATATGAAAACAGGTAGGACTCTTGGAAACAACAGTTTGATAGCACGAGATAGACATGTTTTGGGGGAAACTTTCTGGATTTGTTTTCTGGGGGGTGGGCCTGCTATAATAAGATACCATGAACTGAGTGGCTTAAAACAACAGAAATTTGTTCTCTCACAGTTCTGGAGACTAGAAGTCTGAAATCAAAGTGTCTTCAGTGCCTGCTCTCTCTGAACCCTGGAGGCGAGAATTCTTGCCTCTTCCTGTCTTCCGTTGTTCTCTGGCAATTGTTGGCATTCCTTGGGTTGCAGATGGATCACTCCAATCTCTGCCTGTGTAACCACATGGCTATTTTTTCCTTGTGTGTGTCTGTGTCTTCTACTCTTTTGTTATAAGGATACCAACCATATCAGATTAGGGCCCACCCTAATGACCTTATCTTAATTGATCACGTCTGTAATTATTTCCAAGTAAGGTCACATTCACAGGTACTGGGGGTTAAGACTTCAACATACCATTTTGGGGAACACAATTCAACCCATAACACTTTCCCAAAGAAAAAGACAAGGATGAAAGGTAGAACCAGAAAATTAGAAGGACCTTAAGAGTTTTCTATAATAACCACCTACTTTTACATTTGGAGAAACTAAGGTGTAGGGCGATTAGGAGATTTCTCAAGGTCATGCAGACAGATAAGGACAGAACTGGGACTGGAAATTGGTAATGACAGGGAGATACACACATCATGCAAATACGATTCTGGTTTAACAACTAAAATACTCAAGGCTGGCGTAGGAAAAAAGCAGGAATTGGGCAGTTTATCTGAGTCTTTCTCACCTCCCTTCATTCCCCCTTTCCTCCCCGTTGGAACCTCCTTAGCCTCATTCTCTCCTCTAGGAACAGGTGACATTTACTGCGTGCTTCCTGTGTGCTGGGCATTGTGCTAAGTCTTCTGTGGTGCTATCTCACTTAATTCTCATAACATAGTGGCAAATGCTATTATGATCCCATTTTACCAATGTGGAAACAACTTCAGAGAGGTTAATGACCTTGCCCAGAGTCTCACAGCTTGTAACAGGCTGGGCTGAGATGCAAACACAGGCTGAGCCCACATTTTTAACTACTCTGCTATTTTGCATCTTCCTCCTTGCCGTTGTCATCCACCACAATATGCTTGCACGCCCTTTCTGCTTTGCCCAAGAACCCTCCCTGACGGCCCTTCTTAAGCCTGCCTTTCCAGACAGGGTCCTACATTTCCGAATCATCTCTTGGACTCTGCCTCTTTCAGTGATGAGGTGGTAAAGAAAGAAACCGGCTGGCTGTGTGAGCAGCGCTTCCCAGGGGCCTAGGGTCTGTTCCTCAAAATTGAGGATTCCGAAGCCTTGTCTTGTTGGTTTCCCCAGAAGTGTTCAGGTCTGGGGACAGAAATGCCCTACCTAAATTTACAAGTGGTTGATTGCTAATCCGGAATACCAATTTGGGAATTTATCCTGAGAAATATGCCTGCCAAGTGTTGCAACCAGAGAGCGATTAATAGAAAGGGATTGCTGCTCAGACAGGGCCTTGCCAGGGGACTGTCAGTGAGATTCTCATGCCCATGAGCAGGGGCCTGGTCTCCCCCCACCAAAGGGACCGGGGCAAATGAGGTGGGAGTGCTAGCCACAGGCTTGACTCCTGGGCAGCAGGGTCCTAGGGGCTGGGTTGTCTCAGGGCTTTTCCTGAGGCAGTCTGAGCTAGAGAGCCAGATGCTATGTGGAGAAGGGCCAAGGTCCTAGCAGGAAAGCCATTGCCATGCATTGAGTCCAAGAGATGGAAAGCGGAACGTGAGGAGGGAATTCAGTAGCCCAGAGAGACCGGGGCAGGAGAGCTGAGAGGAGATGCAGTGCCAAATTCTGTGCTCAGTCTGAATCTTGCCTCTGACTCTTTGGATTTAGGCCCGTACCAGGTTATCCTGGTGATCAAACCCCAGCTTTCTCCTAAGGGCTTTGACTCGGCTTGACCTTCAGGTTCTTGGCAGCCTATGCTGCTTCTGGCAGAAGCCTCACACTCTGGCTCTGTCCCCACAAATGCCAGTCCTCCGCAGGATGGGAAGATTCAGATATTTAGCCACAACTATATGATTTCCGAGGTCCTCACTAGCTGCCCTGGCAATGCCCTGTCACTCACTCTCCACTCCCTGAGTCTGTGATGATCCAGAAGGAAGATGCAGAGCTGCACGGGTGGGTTTCCATGTTGGCAGACCAAAAAGTACAAGAGGGGGCAGAGTTGATTCCACAGTCGCTTCGAAGAGCTAGAAAGGCTTTAGGCAGAAGTTTTACAAGAGCGATATTGGATTTTCCCAACGTTGCTTGCTTTTCTCCTTTTGCATTATTAAATTCGTATTTTCTGCCTCTGTCATGTTCTCTCTCACTTTTGGGTATTATTGTGATAGGCATTAACTTTTTATTTATTAGTAGCCATTAATCATACACAATTGACCTGCGTGGCTTCTAAAGAGCCACATCAACTGCTCCGTCAACTGCTCGTCTGACAGCTGGGTGAGCCGCCTTGGCTCAGAGCGTTGTCTGTTAATCACCAGCGGGCACCAAGTACTAAGCACTTGGAAGGAAATATTTGTTGAATGAGTGAAGAAATGAATATGTGATTGAATTTAAACTTTGCTTATGGTCCTGTTTACTGCTCTTACAGAAAAGCTATGAACTACTTTTTATCTTTTTTTAAATTACACAGATAATACTTGAATACATTCTCATCACAAAAGATTCAAACATTATAGAAATATACAGACAAAATCCTTATTACCCTCCCTTCCACCACCCGTTCCCTGAATCCCAGTCCTACTGTGTGTGGGGGGGTGGGTAACCACTGTATATCAGTTCAGTGGACATAATTCCCATCTACTTTCCATGCATTTACATACATGTAATGTATGTGTGTTCACATGTGCATATGCCTTTCTTACATAAGTGGGATTACCTTACATTTATTATTTTGCAACTTGCTTTTTTGGATTTAGCAATATATTGTAAGCATCTTTCTACATCAGTACATCTACATCATTGTTAATGATTGCTTAGTATTACGCAACATGGACATATATTTTATTTAACTAGTCCTATATTGGTATGTATTTCAGTGGTCTATAGTTTGTCTCTAACATAAACATTGTTGTGGTAGACATCTTTGCTATCCATATTTATTGCATGTGTTTTAATATTTAATAAGACAAGTCCTCCCCACCCCATTATTCTTCCTTTTCAGCAGTTTTCTGGTTACTCTTCCTTGTTTATTTTTTCCATATGAACATTAGATAGACTTCTCTAAAGTCCCAAATAGGCAGTTTTACTGGGATCATGTTGAATTTATAAATTAACTTAGAGAGAATTGACATATTTTGATGTTGAGTCTTCCTATCAAAAAATATGGTATGCCTTTCTATTTATTTAAGTTTTTGTCTGGAGTTTCTTTAAATATTTTATTTAAGAATTATGATTACAAAATTAATAAATGTCTGTTGTAGAAGCTTTAAACAACTTAGACCTGTATAAATTAAAAATTGCCGGCTTCCTGTCCCTCTCTCCTGCCCCATTCCTATTGCCCATGGGTAACCACTGTTACTGGGTCATGGTGTTTCAGTCTCCACCACTTCTTCAAAAATACGATCATGCTATTCCTGTGATCTGCAACTTGCTTTTTCCTTAAAATATCTCCCTAGTAGCTCTCCATGTCAGCACACACAATGTTCCTTGATCTTTTAAAACTGTTGCAGCGTATTACACTCTGTGGATATGCCACATTTAAAAAGAAAATGCAATGCCCTTTGGTAAGACATTTGGGTGTATCCAAATGTTATTATTATCAACTGTTTTATAATAAACATCCTTATTATTAAATATATAGTGTCACACATATTGAATGAATATTTCTGCAGAATAAATTTCTGACAGTGGATTTACTGGTGTCAAAAGGTATTGTGCATTTAAAATTTTGACTGATATCGACAAATTACACTCCAAAAAATTTTTACCAACGGCAAAAGAGAGTGTATGTGTTTCTAAAACCTTGTTGACATAAGGGTTATTCATCTTTTTAATATCTGCCAATCTGTAGTTTTCATTTCTATTTCTGAATTAAGAGTCAGGTGGAGCATCTTCTCAGATGTAGTCACATGTAATAGTCATTTGCTTTTCATATTCATCACAAGTGTTTTCCTTAATTTTATGTTTTTGACTTTGTTTATGATGCATCTTTGATGTTTATGAATTTTAAAATTTTATATAGCCAAATGTTTAGATCTTTTCCTTTTTGGATTCTAGATTCCAAGATTATAAAAGTATTCTCCTATATTTTAGTTTACTCCCTGTATTGTTTTATTTTTAAGTCGAAAGCTTAACTCCACATGGAACGTATTTTTGTGTAGGCAGTGAGATAGGGATCCAGCTATATATGTCTCTACATGGCTAGTGAGTTAAGGATCTTTAGGTGCTAGTAAAAGAACTAACTCAAGCTCGTTTATTGGGGAAGAGGGGGGAATTAATTATGAGAATATGGAGTATTTCCCTGGAACAAGGTCTGGGATGGAGCTTAATTTCCCAAAGGGCTGGAATCTGAGAAGGAAAAGGTGCCAGAAATGCAGAGTAGTTTCTTTCCATTTCTCAGCTCTGCTGCCATGGGAGCATCCACTTCAATCATCTATCTCTGTGGATGGGCTTTCTCTGCTACTTGGTCCTGTTGGGGGAGGCTGGCCATACCAAAGCTTAGCAACTGAGGTTTGAAGTCTCCTCCCTTCAAGACGCCAACCCTTCAGACTGGAAGAGACTCTGATTAGTCTAGCTTGGGTAAGGGGTTCACCTTGAGGGGACATGGGTCACTTAATGTAACATGACTGTTGTGGGCTCGCTCCTGAAACCTTGTAGATTGGAATGGAGAAGATAGAAGGTGGACATTCTCTGGGAGGAATCACTGTGACCTGGGCAGACACATCTATTTTACTGTCTGTCCCAGCACCATTTTTGAGCAATGTGTCTTATCTCCACTAATGGTTTCTTCCACTCTCCTGGATGACTTTTTCATACTACATTAACAGTGGCAGGTGAACCGGGTTCAATTGCTAAAGGAGACTTATAGGAATCAAATGGCAATGCTTACAAATGTACAGTTTATTACCGGAAAAGGATATGGCAAGGGGTCTGGAGAGGTCAGATACGGGGTCCTATTGTCCTCTATAAGGCCTGTGGCAGGACACACTTTCTCACTTGGACCAGGAACCACTGACATGTGCATGGAACACCTCAGAACCCAGGAGTCCAAAAAGGAGTCTTGGTTGGTTATTTTTAAATATTTTGCCAGTCACATAGGCATATTCCAGCCCCAACAGTAGAGTCCTTTGAGGAAGGCGCAGGGGTCACACGGAGACCAGGTGCATTTGCAGGCGGAGTCCAAAAAGGAGTCTTGGTTGGTTATTTTTAAATATTTTGCCAGTCACATAGACATATTCCAGCCCCAACAGTAGAGTCCTTTGAGGAAGGCGCAGGTGTCACACGGAGACCAGGTGCATTTGCAGGCACATCAGTCTCACTGTCATCAATACCTAATGCTGACAAGCTGGTACAAGCCACCTTGAATCTCCTCAAGACCCATGGTTACAAAACACCATTAATCAGTATGTTTCGTGTCTTGGTAAGGGGTCAGTGTCATTCAAGAACTTTAGTAAAACAGCTAGGGCTAATTCTAGACCTGCTGGAATTAACCTCACAACACACACTTTCTCCTCTCTCCTCTGTTTCTGCATTTTGATATTTTAACAACTTGTGGTCTGAAAGATTTTTGTAAACCTTTTTTGCAGTAATTGAAGTCTGAATGTTCTATTTGATTTTCTTTACTTTGGATGCTTACTGAATTCAAAATTTACCACCTGGACTACTTTGGGAAAACAACAAGGATTGAGAACTCTTTATTCTGTAGGTAGTTGATGGCATTTTTTTTGTGTTGACTTGTTATTCATTAAGAAAATTACTTGAACAATTCAGTTCTTATCAAAATTCCCTTGTGTCAGCTTTTGGGTTTAAAGAAAGTTCAACTTGCAGTATTCAAATACTGCGGAAATTGCTTAATTTAATGGACTAATAGTGGTTTCTAACCCACGCAAGGCAAAAACATCTTACCTAAAGAGCTTTCAAAAAACTCATGATTAAAAAATATTTTGGAGTAGAATTACTGTATTTCGATTCTGCTTTATAAATGGAATGAACTGAAATGCATTTAAAACCGGAAAACTATATTGCCACTATCTGATGTAATTCGCATGCTGAAAATGTTACATTTTACAAAAGACCTGGAAAAGCCCATAATAGGCTGTCTTAATCATGTTTGTACTCATCTTCGTTAGAGAAAGCACATGGTCCCATTAGCCCCTGGGCACTTTTAGGTCAAATACCTAGAAGCATTCACTGAGTACATGGAAGTCTCAATTAGGCAGTGGTTTTTGCCAGTAATATAAGGAGCAAAACATTGTGATTAAACTCCGGGGTAGAGAGGGGTAATTTTGTCCCTATTGCAAATACCTGATTAGCTATGAAAAGGGAACGTATTCTCTCTAAGCTCTGAGTTAATAATTTTAACACGTATTTCTGTGACTCTTGTTAAAAAACAATCAGATGTGACAATGAAGGCAGAAATCATTAAAAGAAAAGAATGAAAGCTTAGACCACATTTTTCAAAACTCTATTAAAATACCATAAATAATGCTGAAAGTCAAACAATATATTTGGAAAAAATTTGCAACATCCATGACATGATTCTAACAAATTGATTAAAATACAAAGAAGACACATGCTCAAGTAGAAAAATTAACAAAGGATCCAGTTGTAATACGAAAGAAGTACAAATGGAAATAAAGATGAAAAGCTGTTCTGCTTCACTGGTGATCAAAGACATGCAAATTAAAAGAACATTGCTACTTTTAAAAACCTATCAAGGTGGTGGAGATTAAAAGATTATTGGTATCCAATGCTTAAAAGGGTGTGGGGAAAGGGCATTCATATATGTTACTGATGAGAAAGTCAATTGAGAGCAGTTTGGCAATATAAGTCAAAACTGAAAATGTGCATAGTCTTTATTTAACAATTCCAGAATTCAGAAATCTGTATTTTGCACATACACAAACATATGTTCAAAGATATTCATTGCAGCATTATTTACAATTGCCAAGAAGATAACAACAGCCTAAGTGTCCATCAAAAGGGAATTGGGTAAATTAATTATGGTACTGCGTACACTAAACAACTTTTAAAAATAATGAAGTAGATCTATATATGCTGACAGGGAAAAATCTCAAGAGCTATTACTGAGACAAGTAGGTTCTAAACCACAAAGTGTGATCACTGTCTCCAGTTCTACTCCTTCTGTCTCTTTGACTCACTCTAACCACCTGTTGGCAAGTTCTCCATTACCATTAACTTCAATGGTGCTAAATCTAATGTTCAATTCTCAGTCTTCACATTACTTGAAATAGTTGATCACGCCTTCCACTTTGAAACACTTTTTCACTTGGCTTCCAGGACTCCACGCTCTCCTGGTTTCTTTTGACCTCATTGGCCCCTTTCTTGGTCTCTTTTATTCATCCCTTTTCCTTTCCCCAACTTCTCCAACATTAGAGTTTCCCAAGGGCTCTGTCCTGGTCCGCTTCTTTTCTCTCTCTCTCCTTGCTCCACATCTAATCTTATGGCTTCCCATATAATCCACATGCTGCTATCTGTCTAATTTACTTCTTCAGCCAACGCTCTCTCCTGAACTCAGACTCATATATCCAACTGCCTACTTGACATTTCCTCTTGGCTGTCTAAATAGACATCTTACACCTTCCCGGTCCCAAACCAAACTTTGGATTTTCACCCCCCCCCAATTTATCTTCTCTTAATCTTCTACATCTCAGTAAATGACAGCTCCACGCATCCTGTTGCTCAGGCCAAAAACCTTGGTGTCATCCTCGACTCCTCTCTCTCTCTCCCCTCCCAAATTTACTGTGAAGCTAATGAAGTATCAGAGCCCCTCACTCACAGCAGCTCCTTACAGTGGGA
Organism: Indri indri; assembly: GCA_004363605.1. Lineage (NCBI taxonomy): Eukaryota > Metazoa > Chordata > Mammalia > Primates > Indriidae > Indri > Indri indri. Next base: position 4,780 of record RJWJ010034352.1, on the reverse strand, counting down.
TAATATGGTCATATGCTTTTGTAAAATTTGCAAATGTAAAATATGTTCATTGCAATCAGTTAAGACAGCAGTCTCTTTCCACTCCAAGTTCCCTTCTATCACCCTTCCCTCACAGGGTTGGCATTGGGGTGGCTGTGGACATTGTTGTGATCATGCAAAGGGGAAGTAGAATTGGGTTTACATTTATTTTGGATTTGATCAGATATATTTACATGGCTGGCAGTCACTTCTATGCCATTGCTAGCCACCCCCGTGTAGGAATGGCTTCCAGGAATACTCCCACCTCACTCTGGGCTGACTAATGGTGCAGGGCAAAGATCATATCTTGATACTAATGCCGCCTACAGCACCCAGCATTGAAAATAGGTATATCTGAGGAGAAATAAGGTTTGGAATCTGCAGAGCCAGAAACTAGTCTATGGAAAAGTATTCACTGGACATGTAAAACTATGTATGGAGGATTCAGTACTGCTTAGTCAGAATGGGAGTTTTCTCCTGTCACTAATATACTCAATAACACAGTATATACAACTGTAAATGCACCATACGTTTTCTTATTGTGGTAATACTTAACATAATATCTATCCTCTTAACAATTTTTTAAGTAAACAATACAGTATTGTTAACTGTAGGTACAATATTGTACAGCAGAGCTCTAGAATTTCTTCATCTTGCATAACTGAAACTTCATACCTGTTGAACAACTCCCCATTCCCCACCCCCACCCCAGTCCCTGGCAACCACCATTCAACTCTATGAGTTTGACTATTTTAGATACCACAGATAAGTGGAATCATGCAGTATTTGCTTTTCTGTGACTGGCTTATTTCATTAACTATGAATCCCTTAAGGTTCATCCATGTTGCATATGTTAGGATTTCCTTCTTTTTTTAAGGCTGAATAATATTCCATTGCATGTACACACCACATTATTTTAATCCAGTCATCCATTGATGGATACTTTCCACATCTTGGCTACTGTGACTAATGCTGAAATGGACATGGCAGTGCAAATATCTCTATGAGACCCTCATTTCAATTCTTTTGGATAAATACCCAGAAGTGGGGTATCTGGATCATATGGTAGTTCTATTTTTAATTTTTTGAGGAACCTCCATACTGTTTTCCATAGTGGCCACACCATTTTTATGGAAATATTGTGAAATAGAATTTATCAGAAATCCTGCGATTTCAGAGCACAAGCCTGTAGCAGTACTACAAACAGTGATTTTTTTCTATTATGAATTTACATGTTTTACACATCTTAACATATTGAATCATCTTTTAATGTATCTGACTCATCTTGTTCTGATGAAGCCTGGCAGTTTCAGATGAAATGGCATATGAAATTGTCACGAACACAGGGAAACAGCCTGGAGAAACAAGTGTCTCAATCACAAAAAAACCTAAACATAGTTTTCTGTAATTCCATGTATGGAGTATTAAAAGCAATTTGATTACATAATTGCATATAACTCAATATAATGCAGTGTCAGTTTTTAAATACATACCAATTATTCTTATAAATGCCTTATTTTCAGATTAATTTTATGCTGTTCTTTAGACTTTTTGATGAACCAAAATTTAAATATGATAGGAAAGAAGCCAAACATGTAAATTGAAAGAAAGAAGGCTACCCTGTCAAAACCTGTCATATTATTACAATGGCAAGGAAAAACTCTATCATAATTACCATGATCTGATCACTATACATTATATATATCAAAACATCCTATGTACCCCATGAATATGTGTAAGTATTATCTGTCAATTAAAAAACTATCAAAACAAAATAAAAACAAACTAAAAGTATCAATAATAAAATACAAATTTTGGTAAACTATGTTAAAGGAAAGACAGAATCATCATTCTTTATAGAAAATGTTATAAAATCATATGGGCAGGTAAACAAATTATATGCAACCCATAATACAGGAAAGTTACAGGGGCATGTCAGGAAGTTAATATTAAGTTATTTTTCTAGATTTTTCTGAAGTTTGTAGTGTTTGTAAGTTTTCATGAATTTGTAATATATTGTGATTTCTTTTCTCAATTTAAAGATATATTCACTTTTGTACCTAATTTTGTATTCTTCTTAATGTAGACCTCCCCCGCCCCCACAAATTGTGTGTCAGGTCACAGAAGCCTAGATCTGTCCTTGCCCATATCAAGTCCTTTAGCAAATACTGTTGGCTCTACCTTCAATACATGTACAGAATCCGAGCACTTCTCACCATCTGCACTGTCACCACCCTGGTCTTAGCCACCAGCCACCATCATTTTCTACCTGAATTATTGTGATAACCTCCTAATTTTTCTCCTTCTTGCCTTGTCCTATTTCTGTCTAATCTTAATACAGCAGCCAGAGTGATCCTTTTCAATTCAAGTCACATAAGGTCCTTCCTCTGCTCAAAACTCTACAGTGGTTTCCATCCTCACTCAGAGTAAAATTCAAAGTCCTTTTTGTGGCCGTCAGAGAGCTACACGATCTGTGCTCCTTCAACCCTCTCTGACTTCCTTTCCTACTCCTCTCCTCTAATTTAATCCATTCCAGCCACTCTGGTTTTGTTGTTCCTCGAACATGCCAAACATACTCCTGCCTTGGGACCTTGGCATTGGCTCTTCCCCCTGCCTAGAACACTCTTCTTTCAGATGTCTGCATGACTTGCTCCCTCATTTCTTTAAGGTCTTTGCTTAAATGGTACTTTATCAGTGGGACCTTCCTTATACAAAATTACAACCTCCCCATCACTCATTGTCTCCCTTCTTTGCTTATTTTTCTCTATATCACTGATCATCATCTCGTATAATACATACTTCCCTGTTTATTTGCATATTTTCTTTCTCCTCCATTAGAAGTAAACTCTGCAAGGGGAAGGGCTTTGTTCTATTCACTAATGTATCCTCGTCACCTAGATATGTGTGTGGCGCATAGCAGACATTCAAATAAATATCTGTTGAATGAATGAATGAAGGACAAATCCTACATGCTAATTTAAGCAGTGGGATTAGAGAATAATCTCTTCTTTTTTTAAAAAAAAATATTTTTAAAAAAGTGGTAAAATATACATAGAATAAAATGTACCATTTAACCATTTTTAAGAGTACAGTTCAGTGGTATTAAGTACATTCACATTGTTGTATAACCATGGCCACCATCCATCCCACAGAACATGTTTCATCTTAGAAAAATTGAAACTCTGTACTCTGTTTCTTCTTTATACGCTAGGTTAATATCTGGATTTCTTACAACAAACGTTTATTATTATAATGTCAAAAGGCCATTTCCATTTTGGGAACAGACTAATGGGAAATTTATATTCATTTTATAAAATGATAATTGAGAAAAGGCTGTGTTCCTATTCCTTGAACAGATTAAGCGTAAAGCTGTCCAGCTTTAAAAATGATTCATTAACGTATTCCTCTGGGAGCTTGAATATTCAGTACCAGCTGTTTTCCTCATTAATATTTGAATTTAATACTTTACTTTAAGAAATTTGATACCAAGAAATAGTAAATATTTAACTACTTACGGCATTATTTTGTTAATGTATTTTTTTACTGAGTTTGTTTAATTTGCAATACTGTTGCAGTTATGCGACATCATAATACAGAGAAGGGAGAGAGGAAGGTGGCATGTATTGAGAGCCTACTAGGTGCCAGGTGCTTTGCAGAATGCAGAGTGGCCTCTGTTTCCTCAGACCCCACTCACTTGGCAATGCACTCCAGACTGACTTTCGCTATCTTCATTTTGTGGCAAATGCTCTTGACAAGATTGTCAGTGACTTCCCTGTCACTACATTCCAATAGACACTTTTCAGTCTTTATTCGCCTGACCTCCTAATACAGTTAGCACAGATGACCATTCCCTCTTCTTATCAAAACCCCTTCCTACTTTGGTCCATCTTCAGAGCTTTTTAATTCTACTTCCTAAATATTTTTATTATCTTTCCACTTCTCTCTATATCCACTGTCTCCACCCCAACTAGTCTGACACCATACACTCTTGCCTGGACTACTCCTAGAGCCTCTTAAGGCAGTGGTCCCCAGTCTTTTTGGCACCAGGATTGGTTTCATGGAAGACAGTTTTTCCATGGACTAGGGGTGGGGTGGCGGGATGGTTTGGGGATGATTCAAGTGCATTACATTTATTATGCACTTTATTTCTGTTGCTATTACATTGTAATATATAGTGAAATAATTATACAACTCACCATAATACAGAATTAGTGGGAACCCTGAGCTCGTTTTCTCCTGCAACTAACGTTGCAGCTGATCTGATAGGAGGTTGGAGCTCAGGCAGTGATGCGAGCCATGGGGAGGGGCTGTCAATACAGATGAAGCTTCACTGCTCCCCCTGCTGCTTACCTCCTGCTGTGCGGCCCGGTTCCTAACAGGCCACAGACTGGTACTGGTCCACTGCCCAGGGCTTGGGCACTGCAGTCTTAAGGGGTCTTTTTGCCTCCAATCCCCCACACCACCCTCAATCTGTTCCCTGCACAACTGCCAATGATCTCTCCAAACTATGATCATATCATGCCCTTTGTTGTAAGTCCTCAGTGGATTCTCCTTGCTCTAAAGTCCAGTATCCTTATTCTGGTCTACAGAGTCCTTCACCCTCTGGTTCCTGCCTGTCTTGCCAGACTCAGCTTGAGCCACTCTCCTTTTTGATCTTTCTACTTGAGACTTCTTTAAGTTTCTTTAATAAGCCACATACTCTGTCATCTCTGGATTTTTGCATATGCTCTTCCCTCTGCCTGGACCACTATTTATTCATTTA
>RJWJ010034351.1:0-17320 GCA_004363605.1 Indri indri | reverse complement strand
ATGACAATAGAGATTCCTAGCTCCTCTCCCAACCCTTCTCTCTCCGTCTCTCTCTGTCTCTATGTAAACAGGAAAGCATGTAGCTGAGATTGCTGATGGCTTCTCTTCTCTGAGAGAAGCCAGACTCAGGAAGAAGTTCACGTGGTAGATGGCAAAGCAGAGGAATGGCGGTAACCTGGGTCCTAGGTGACACTGTTGAGCCCCTGGACCAACCAGTCCTCTGCACTTAGCTGTTATGTGAGCCATTGTATCCTTTTTAGTCTTAGCCGGTTTGAGTCAAGCTTATGTTAGGGGCAACTAAAAGCATCATAGAAGATGACCCATCCTCCCGTATGCTACCGGACCAGGTAACATTGAACTGATCTCTCAGACGTCTCTTGAACTTGTCGCCCCTTCTCATCCCTACTTCCTAGCCAGTCCCAGATTTCTCACCTGTATTCCTGCAAATACCTCCTACTTTACTGGTCTCCAGCTCCATCTCCCTCCAGCTCACTCTCTACATACTGCTAACGTGAGCTCAGGTCTGAGTGCGTCACCTCCCTGCTTCAAACTCTCCTCTCTATGTGGTTGCCTCCGACTTGTTCTTTAAGACTTATTTCAAGCTTCTTCTGGGAACCTTTTACTGATGCCTCTCAGGCTGTTCCCTGACTTCTTTGGCCAACCATGGTACCCCCATTGTAGAAAGCACCATACCACATTGTGATTTTTCTCTCTTCAGCCTCTGCTCACTGGACTGTGGTACGGTCCTTTGACTCAACAGACACTAAGTTTGTTGAGTGAATACAAACTAGAATTAAGTTTCATCTAACCCAAACAGGTAATTTGTTGTAGTGTTAAGAACACTGGACTGCAGTTCACAAAGCCTGAAATTTTGTATTGCTGTCAACACTTATGAACTGTAGGGACCTAAAGGATGTGCCTTAGCCTCCACACAAATCGATTTCTCATCTGCAAAATGGAAATACTACAGTTATGTTGGTGGTAACATAAACTACTGTCTGCCTCTTTTGAAGGGCTAGATATTTTGCCTGAAAACTTTTCATTCACAGTAAAAAAGCAAAAAGGGAAAAGCTATTAATGCAATGGAAAGTAAAACGTAAACACCAAACTCTTTCATAACGAGTTTATTTTCCATAATTTATAGCATAGGTAATGGGATCATTTTGCAAAGACAGGGCCTAGAGGAGAATAAAGGAGGTGATTATGATCATTAGAGGTGGCTTCAAGGGACCACCAGATAGCACTATGGACAAACAGAATACATAACACAAAATGCTTTTCTTTGGGGGCAGTCAAAACACATAAATGTAGGTTGCTCAGTCACTAAAAGAGATTGCCTTGGCTGTTCTAACCTCCACACAGAAAGGAAGACAGAGAGGGTGGTGATGGGGGAGAGTGATTACTCCTCAAACAGAGAGTGATTTAACACCACCACTGGCTATGTGACAGATAAACTAATTTGCCCAAATCACTAAGCTTGGGTTTTTCCACCCACATTAATTTGGTTGCTTACACATGACAACAGCATCATTTGTTGGTGACAGGACTCAAAGACCTGGGCATTGCAGCTAGCAAGAGAACACAAACAACTCAAGGCAGGACACGACAGCCAGCTCAGCAGCTTTTGCTCCTTCAGTGACCACAAGGGCAGGGGAGCCCATGGCTGCCTTGAGGGCTTGATGTGGTGTTGGAGCAAACTATTAATACGTTTAAACCTTTTACCTAAACTGCTGGTATTCCTTCCATCTCAAATCTTTGGAAGCCATTGAATGTGACGGAGATGTGGTCCTGTGGCCGAAATAGCAGTCTGGAGCCTGCGGCTGGCTGGTTTTATTTTTAGGATTATAGGAGACCTCTATCAAGCCTCTTTCTTTTATTCTGGACCTCAATTTCCCACATGTAGGAAGGAGAGGCCACAGCAACTTGGGCAATGGCAGAAACCTGGGCTTTGTGGTCAAATGGACCAAGAGTTGAGCCTCAGTTTCAGCACCTCCTAGTTATATGACTTTCAGTAAGTTACTTCTTTGAGCCTTGCTTTTCCCATCTGTAACATGGGAATGATAATAAATACCTGCTTATTTCATGACTTCATCCATTCAGCATTTACTGAGTGCCTCCTGTGCACCAGACAATATCCTAGCTCTGAGCCCACGAAGGTAAGTGAAGTAGACATAGCTCCTGTCTTCACAGAGCTTAGGGTCCATTGTGAGAAAGAAGTGTTAATAACACACACAAAGCACTTAGTATTATGCCTGGCGTTTAACAGGCACTGAATGAATGTTTTGAGTTGACCAGAAATTTAATTATTGAAATTCACTATTATTTTGATATGTATTAATTCCATTTTCATTGATCCCATTCCTAACTCAGGGCCTTTGCACATGTTGCTTTGTCTGGGTTCATTCCGCAACTATTCCCATGGTTCCCTCTCTCACTTTTTCATGTCCGTATTCAAATGTCACCTCCTCAGAGGGGCCATACCTAACCCCCTATTGAAATAGCCCTCCCACCTTTATCACACTCTATCCTCTTACCTTGCTTTAAACACATTCTTGATAGGTTTAAAAAACATCTATTCATGATAAATACCTCTTAGATTTAGGGCAAATTTTTGTGCAAAAATCTCTACCATATTTTTAAAAGGTAGATTTGAAGATACTTTACAATAAAAGATATAAGAATGGCCAATATGCACACAAAAAGAGGCCCAGCATCACTAGTCATCAGGGAACTTTAAATAGATTGCTCCTACTAAGTGTTGGCAAGGATGTAGAACAACTGGAACACTCATACACTGTTGATGGGAATGCAAACTGGTACAGCAACTTTAGAAAACACTTTGGCAGTTTCTGACACAGTTAAACTATATATAATACATACCACATAATCCAGCAATCTCACTCTTAGATATTTACCTAAGAGAACTGAAAACATACATATATATATATATATATATATATATGGACTTACATGTGAATGTTCGTGACAGCATTATTCATAATAGCCAAAAACTGTTAACAACTATCAACTGATAAACTGATAAACAAAATACGATATTTCCATACAATGGAATAGTACTAACCAATAGAAAGGAATGAGCTACTGATACATGCTACAACATGAATGAATCTCAAAAACATCATGCTAAGTGAAAGAAGACAGACTCAAGGCTACATACTATCTGACTCCATGTACATGGCATTCTGAAATTAGATGGGTAGTCTCAGTACAGGAGCAAGGGGAGAATTAACTATAAATTGGCACTTTTTAGGATGATGGAAATATCTTCGGTGTGGTGGTGGTTACACAACTGTATACAATTGCTAAAACTCATGGAACTGTACTCTTAAAATTGGTGAATTTTATCACATGTAAATTATGCCTCAATAAAGCTCTTACAAAAAATTTAAATATATAGATACTTATGCATAGAGAATGACTCTATGCTTATCTCTCATGGTGGAATTAGGGTGCTTTTCATTTTCTTGTCTTTGCAGAGAGAGAAAAAACACAATAAAATGCCACAAACATAAATAATTGGGTTATTCAACAAGGAATCTCTTGTCGATTCAACATTGTTTGCTTGTAATGCAGCCCATTCGGGTCACCTTGTTCTCATCTGTCTTTCCTCAGTGGCACTTCTGAGGGGTGAGCTGAGGAAACGGATGCAATAAGGTACAGAGCTTAATAGCAATGCCTTGTCCATCCAGCCCTCAGTTTGGCTCTGACCTTGATTTTTGGATGAATACACAGTAGATTAATGATAGGGGACTCTCATCCTACTTTGCCAACCCCGCCCTCCATTCCAACCCAGATCAACTCATGCGTCCTCCAGGCCCCAAGAGAAAGTCTTCAGCACAGGGCTGGGCAGACTGTGGTTTGTGGGGTCCAGGCCGGGCACCCGCCTCCTGCTCACATTGGTCTGCTGGGTGCTGCGTGGTCTTGGTGAAGTCAAGAGGCCATTCATCAGTGGAGACCCGCGATGAGAACAACTGCTCATGCTACACATGGCAGGACACGGAGTCCCTCCAAGAGCCCCTCTGGGGGGGTGCTCAGTGTCAACACGCCTCTGGACCTTTTCCCCTATCACACATCCAGTTCGTCTCCGAACTTTCCACTTGCGAAAGGGCAGTCACCTCAGGAGACCTGGCCAACCCGTAGGCAGAGGATGGCACATCAGGAGAAGTCTGCATTGCTTGCCCTTGAATTCCTTGGCTGTACAAGGCCCCCCACAGGGTCCAGGTGTCAGGACACAGGAATCCAGTGAGGATAATAAAGCTATAATTATAAAAATAGCTTCATAAAAAATATCCCGTGGGGGGAATACACAATTTTATAGCCACTCTAGTCAAGAAGTATAGCCCAGCAGAGAGGCTCAGAGCAGTTGGGGTGGGCACAAGGGAATGAGAAAATCACTGTTATCCGTGGGCCTCTGCTTTTTCACCCACGAATGATAAGTTGGGGGAGACCCCAAGTTCCCAACTTTGGGTCTCTGTCCTCAGGATTCACACAGGCACTATTTTCAGGAACTACTTTTAGTTATCTAAAAATTCCATACGTTATTCCCAATAGGCAAAAGGTGAAACAACCCAAGCATCCATTGACAGATGAATGGATAAGCAAAATGTCCATACAATGGGATATTATTCAGCCTTTGAAAGCAAGGAAATAATTTGAGAGACAAGGTCTCTCCCTGTCACCCAGGCTAGCGTGCAGTGGTGTGATCATAGCTCAAGCGATGATCCTCCTGCCTCAGCCTCCTGAGTAGCTGGGACTACAGGTGGACACCACCACATCCAGCTAATTTTTAAATTTTTTGTAGAGATGGGGTCTCACCATGTTGCCCAGGCTGGTCTCAGGCTCCTGGGCTCAAGCGATCCTCTTGCTGTGGCCTCCCAAAACACAGGGATTACAGGTGTGAGCCACTGCACCCATCTCTAAGGAAGGAAATTCTGACACATGCTACAACATGGATGAACCTTGAAGACATCATTCTAAGTGAAAGAAACTAGTCACAAAAGAATAAATACTATATGATTCCCCATGTGTATGAGGTACCTGGAGTAGTCAAAATCCGAGACAGAAAGTAGAATGGTGGGTATTGGGCTGGCAGGAGGGGGAAGGAATGGAGTGATACTGTTTAATGAGTATTGAGTTGCAGTTTGGATGATAAAAAAAGTTCTGGAAATGGATAGCGGTAATGGTTACACAACAACCTGAATGCATTTAATGCCACGGACCTGTACACTTAAAAATGGTTAAAATGGTCAATTTTATGTTGTGTGTATTTTACTACATCCACAAAGAAACAGACTCACTCCCCACATGCCCACAGGGCCTCACTACCTCATTAAAGCATCATTAAAGCATCAAGTCATGCCTGTTATCATTCAGATCAAGTCTCTGAACGGGCAGGGACAGCCTGATTGATTTTTTTAAAGAAATAAAAATAACAGCAAAATATGTGACTTGTGACTTATGCAGTTTTTTGGGCAGTTACCACCTTTCAAAGCATGGCATCTTTTGGGGGAAATAAAACAAAGGGGCATGATGGAAAGGTTGGCTTGGGTGAATGCCTTGGTCCCTACCCCTGTCCCCCGGCCAAAGCCTGTGATTTTTGTGCCGGGGAAGGCTGTGCTAAAGGAGAAACACACTCTAGAGGAGAGAAAAGATGGTGTCTTCAGACGGCTCCTACCCAGCCACAGTGACAGACATTTTGGGTTTGATATAGTCCTTTTACAACCCTATTTTTGGAGCCTGGAGTCAGAATTCTTCACAGTAAATAGCTGGGAACTCTCAGGCCTACATGACACGTGACACTGATATAGCATCAGAAATGCGTGGCACCAGCTAATACCACTGAGGGGCAGGATGGCAACCCTCTCTGAGACCCTCATCCATCACCCCAGACTCCTGAACCAGGACAGAGTCTTAATGGACCTTGGCAGCCTGTTCAGCACACGGGTATAGACAATATACACAGAACAGCTCAGGGCAGAAATTACAAGAGTAAACACAAAAGACTCTCATTTCCCAGACCAAGAGCTTGGGCACCAGGATTCTGGGTCTATGAGTGTTCTGATTCACCATTAGGCAAAAAACCTTTGGGGGAATTTCCAGCTCTCCTCCCCGCCATGCCCACCTTCCTTGAAAGGCAGCACGCAGCATGGGAAGAACAATTAGACGACAAATCTAATCCAAATCCTGCCCCTCGGTGGCCCTGTGACCTTGGCACTCAGTTACTTTGTGAAATGCCAATGACAACATCTCCTTCAATCTCATTAGTATGGCTCAAATGAGACAGTGTCTGAGGACACGCTTAGAGAACGTATCGTGCTGCTGCTTAGGAATTTTCTTCTGCTCTATACTCGGAACTTAAACAGGGCTGTCATTGTGTGTCAATTAAGGAAACAATCAGAGCCTCAGAACCCTGACCCCTGGAAATGTTTCTTTTTTGTTCACTAAATGTTTAGCAACACAATATTTTCTACAGAGGTGAGGAGGAAAACGTCCAGTTAACTGCAGATGACTGGGGCTGTGCAAGGGTCACACAAGGCAATCCCATTTTCTCCCATCTCCTGGAGAGAAGCCTCATTTCTTCAAGGTGATGCAGGTTTGCTAGGTGAAAGCCAGAGCAAATCAGGGATCACCTGGTCCCCACCCTCTTTTGGGTACACGAGTCATCTGTGCTGGGGAGGGGTTTAGTGTGTGTCTTTCACGAGTCCCCAGAGGGAACCCTGGCTGCAGCTTTGGTTGGGGATCTTCTTCCTCGCAGGAAGCCAGGAGAGGAGAGGCCTTGGGGAAGGCTTCGTATTTGCAGATGTGTGAGCAGATCTGTGAGCAGATGTGTTTCCAAAGGTGAGAAGCCGGTACTCTGCTTTCCCTTCCTCCTTGCCCATGAGTCAATAAACAGACACCTCCACATGGCCTTGCAGCTACTTGTCGCATGGTGAGTTCTTGCCTGGGTCTGGGTGGTGGAGGTGGGAGGGATCCCCTCCTCCCTTCTCTAGCTCAGACCCAGAGCACAGACCTAGATGATCCTGCAGCTGAAGCAGGCTCCCCAGGACTCCTTCCAAAGCTGCTCGGCTGTGACATCCTGGAAGAGAATGGCCCTGGACATTTCTTGGAACAAAGGAGACAAATCAACATATTAAAGCTGGCAGGAGGGACACACCATGTCCTCCTAGGAAAGGGACAAGGGGAGGGGCTTCAGTAACAGAACAAAAGAGACTGCACCGCATGGACACAAAGCATCAAAGGACAGGTGGGCTTTGTTTTTAAACTCTTCCCAGCTGCCTAACAAGGATTTACACAGTTCACTGTGCTCTACCTTAATGGGCCCTTTCGGAGCCAGCTGGAGGTGGCAAAAACCATACAGGAGTTAGAGTCTCACAGGCTGGCATGAGATTCCAGCTGAAAGACCTTGGGCTCGTCACCTCGCCTCTCCAGGCCTCAGTTTTTGCATCTGTAGAAGGGGAATAAGAAAACCTATTTCCAAAGCATTCAGCGAATCTAATGAGATGATGTTTGTCTACCACACAGAAGGGATACCACATGGAGGCCTCCCCCATCTGCCTCTATCTGAGGGTGAAAGCATCCCCAGCGGCTGCCCACTGCTTTACTTTGGAGAGGGACGCACCATGCATCCTCTTCTAACCCCACACCAGGCTGCTTTCACGTCCAGGTGTCGCATGTCCGCTCGGGCCTGCCCTCCCTGGACCACCTCAGATGTCCCAGGCCGGCATGGTGAGCGGCAGATGGGAACAGCCAGGACCCTCAGCGGGCAAGCCATGGTGGGCCACGCGCCCATGTCGCAGCGGGAGGCGGCCGGGCCTGGGGGCCCCGCTGCTGGGGCCCGACTCCGAGGGCAGGCCGGAGTCGCTGGGCTGCACCTCCACGAAGACCCGCCTGCGCAGGAGCCGGCCGGGCCGCTCGGAGTAGGCCTGCCGGTGGCTCCCCCACGGCGGCAGGCAGAGCTGGGCGCGGAAGGCGGCCTGGAAGCCGCGGCGGAAGTTCTCGTTGAAGTAGCCGTAGATGATGGGGTTGGCGCTGCTGTTGAAGAAGGCCAGCCAGTGCGCGAAGGGGAAGGCGTACACGGTGACCAGGTGCAGCTGCGGCGCGCTGAGCTGCCCGTAGTCGGTGAGCAGCAGCAGCGCCCAGAGCGGCAGCCAGGACAGCGTGAAGAAGAGCGCGACCATGACCAGCATGTGCACCACCCGGGCCTTGCGCCGCGCCGCGCGCCGGCCGCTCGCCGCCGCCTCCTCGCCGTCCTGCGCGGGGCCCGGCGCCTTGCACAGCTTGCGGGCGATGCGGGCGTACATGAGCACGATGAGCGCCAGCGGCGCCAGGTAGATGTGCGAGAAGAGCACGGTGGTGTAGACCTTGCGCATGCCCTTCTCGGGCCAGGCCTCCCAGCACGAGTAGAGCGGGTAGGAGCGGTTGCGGGCGTCCACCATGAAGTGGTGCTCCTCACGCGTGACGGTCAGAGTGACGGCCGAGGGACACATGATGAGCAGCGCCAGGGCCCAGATGACCGCGATGGTGACCAGCGCCTTCCGCAGGGTCAGCTTCTCGCGGAAAGGGTGCACGATGCAGCGGAACCTGCGGCGGGAAGGGGCAGGGGTCTGGGCGAGGCTGGGCGGGGCATTCACCCTCGCGCCCAAGCTCGAGCATCGGTCAGGCTCTGCAGTAAGCAAATTGGTTTTTCACCTGTGTGGGAGTCACCCCATCCGGCTGGGGCGGCAAGGAACAAAGGCAACAACAGGGTTTATGAGAGAGGGGAGGAGGCCGCAGACAGCGTGGGAACAATTAATCCTGTTCGTGCACTTTTGGGGGTAAACTGATCAGCCAGCAGCTAGCAGAGCACTCAGGCTGCACAGTCTGTCCGGAAGCCAATTAGGTGTATCAAAGAACACAATTTCTAGCTGTTCATGGATTCTCCAGAAAACCTCAGGAGGCCGGATGTGGAGCCTACATGACAGGCTGTCCCTCTGTCATCTTGGCCCAAGTCCTTCTGTCAGTATCTCCACCATGTTAGGACAAGTTGGTACCATTTATTTCCTCCTTAGGATGCCTCAGCAGCAGTTGTTACACCCTTAATTTACAGATGAGGAAACTGGGACTCAGAGGCGTTAATCGACTGGCTTAAGGTCACACACACCACGTGGCAAGAACCAGCCTCGAACCTAGATTTGTCTTGCTCCACTATGCCACGTAGACCAGTAGGTGTAAACCCTTCCTGTGCATTAGAATCTCCTGAAACATTAAAAAACAAACAAAAAAAACCCTCCACAACAACAAAACTATACCTGTTTCTTTGGGCCAAAGTTTCCAATTGAATTAGTCTACGGAGGGGTTTTAGTACTGACTTTTTGAAAAAGTTCCTGGAGTGATTCCCATGTGCAGAGCTGAGAACTGCTGCTATATGCAGGTGGAGGTGGAACCTCCCCCTTTGCAGTGTGGTTCAAAGGCTATTGCGCAACTGGAGCTCTTTGAGAATGGGTGCTGTGCCTTTTCTTCTCAGCATTCTGAGGAATGTTTATGCATGAATGCATGAACAATCAGAAGGGCGAATTACTCAAAAATCTTTCTGAGCCTCAGTTTCCTCATCTGTAAAACGGGGCCAATAATATGACCTACTCTGTAGGGTGGTTGAGAAGATTAAGTGAGGCTACATTTACCATACTTCTTGAGACATTTTTAATGCTTAATAGTGAGAAAGAGGAGGGGCTCCTACTTCCCAGAATATCTTCCTTCGTCTACTGATGCTGGAAATAGAAGACTGTCTAGTGAAGCTTACTTGTTTAATGGAGAGGGAACCTGGCCCAGAGAGGGGAAGAGAATTTCTTATGGTCACATGGCTATTTAGGGTCAGAACTTGCTCTAGAACATAGGTCTAGAGCTGACTCCCAGCCCAATGCCCTTTCCAGTTCACTAAACTGCGTCCTGCCCTCCTGCCTACCTACTCTTTCCTTGGCCTGACAGCACCTTTTACCTCGCCCATGGCCTGACTCAAGCCTTGCAGTCTCAACCTGTATGCTTTTGACCTACTGGCTTCATAGCAGCACACACTTGAGAACTCTCCAGAGAACAAATAATTCTTAAAGCAAGTAGTACTGGCTATAAGTGCAATAGTAGTTATGGATGGAGGAGAATCCCAGGGTAGTCCAGGAAGGCTTCCTGGAGGAAGTGGGTCTTGAAGAATATTGCAGACAACACTGGGAGAGGCTGCAAATTCTCATCATTCAATGACAATAACAAAACAAAGGTCAGTGAAGGGGCGGGACTTCCCCCATCACCCAGCTAATTAGTGGCCTTGTGGAGAGAGGAACCCAGTGCCATCATCCCAGCTGCCTACTTCACTGGGTTACAAAAATACTGGGTTTGATGAGGGCAGAGGTGGAGAAAGGATGAGAACACTAGATTCTAGAAAGGGCGTGGCTACAAAGTGTTGGGGAGAGGACAAGGGATATTAACAGCTGGCATTTGGACTCTGTGCCAGGAACTGTGCGGAAGCTCACGGAAGCCTCTCAACCACCGTGTAAGGTATTTGCCATTTTACCAATGAGACTACAGAGGCTGAGAGTAAAGTGACTTACCCACCCTGATCCAGTGAGGCAGTGATGAAGACACTTTCAGCTTATCTGCCTGCCTCCTCCTCCCCGGGGTAAAGCCCCTGGAGGAGCCCTTACACCACTCACGATGCTGAGGGGGAGGAGGACTCACTGCAGTGCAACAAGGAAGACGCATGGGCTCAGCGCTTTACAGTTTGCAAAGCCTTCTTGCCCCTGGCTCCATTCCATACCTCCAGCCCCATTAACGGATCCATGGTTATCAGAGCATCTGATGGAATCTGAGGCTGAAAGCCCAGAAGGGTGGAGATGGGGACTGAGTGAGGCCTGGACTGCCAGGGGCCAGCACGGAGGCAGCGGGGTCGAGTGAAGCAGCAGGAGAACCCCTTCCTCCCCCGCCACGCCGAGGCCCGCCCTGTAAGCTACTCACCCAGCTCCCGCTCCCCGGGTCAGACTTAACAGGTGGCAGGGTTCCTACTGCTTGGGAAACAAGGACTGCTCTCAAGGTCTGCACAGGCCCCAGTAATCCCTATTAAACCTTCTCAAGAGCTATTCCAGGCCCTCCAAAAGGAGGTGGTGGTGTCCTTAGCAGGCCCCCCAAGTCTAGAGGTCAGCTGGGCCCACAACCCTTCCCTTTATGGCTGAGGATTTAGCCCCTCCTACCGCAGAGCAGCCCCAACCTTCTAGCTGGCCCAGCCTTAGAGGCTGTGGCTTCTCTTTGTGCCAGGCCCCAGCCGGCCCAGGAACAATCCAGCCAGGTAACCTCTCACCTTTCCACAGCGATGGCCACCAGTGTGAAAACGGAAGCCGACACAGACATGCCCTGCACCAAACCACTCATCTTGCACGTGGCATTGTCGAAGGGCCATCCTGCAATGACAGAGACCCCCAGAGAGTGAGAGATGTCCACTCACCAAGAGCCAGAGACCTCAGATTGTCCAAGCCAGGTCCCCTCTGAAGCTCATATCTTGCCTCCATGTCCTGCTAGGGGTCACCTGGCCTCTGCTTGCACACTTTCAGGGATGAGGAACTGACCAGCCCAAGTACCTGTGGACAGTATGACTATTGCACAGATGTTCTTTCTATTGACCAGTGATTTCTACCACTGAGCTTTACATCCATCCAGCTCTGCCCAGGTCCTAGGCCAGTGGTTGCTTCCCAGAATCACCTGGACAGCTTTGGCAAGAACCAACAGCCAAGCCCATGCCAGGCCAATTACAATCAGAATCTCTGAGGGTGGAACCCAGACATCAATATTTTTAAAATGTGCCCAGGGGATTTGAGTGGCAGCCAAAGTTGAGGACAAATCAATCCTGACTCTCAGGTGGGGGAGGTATAAGCAGTCCAGCCCTCCTACCGGTGTCATTACTCTGATCCCGGGCTTCTGCCTTGTCAGGGGACCCGGCCCCACCTGCCCTCAGCACTGCAGCACATCACTGGTCACATCTTGGGTCCTAAGGTTATGTGTTGGTAACTGCCCGGTGTCCCTGTCCCTCTAGGCCTGGAGGCCCCACCTTACTCTACTCTCGTCTGTTGTTCCTGGAACAGGAGTCCTCTCTGGAGGCAGGGGCCCTCCTTTCACCAACAGCACCCCCCGTTTTGACTTCTGCCTGCACAGTTACTAAGTGCCAGGCGCTGTTTCATCCAAGCCTCACAGTGACCTTACTATTACTGTCCCCTTTTTATGGATGAGAAAACTGAATGGGAGACCAATGTCTTACATACTCAAAAAATAAATAATTGAAATCTACCATCCGTATGTGTAAATAATGTGTAGATGGACATACAAATGGACAGATATAGAAATAAAGATATATGTATTAAATATCCCTGTGTTAGCATGCATATATTTCCTAGCTCTGTCCCTTGAGAGGGCTAGATGACACCCCAGTAGCAATGAGCACACCTAGAACCCAGATCTTGGTTTCTAAATACTGTTCTCCAATAAAAAGAACCAGAGTTCCTTAGAGAAATGATTAATCCAGAGATGGAACAGGAAACATACATGATGATCCTGGAACATTTTATGGTGCCAGAAGGTAAAGAAATACTCAAAAAACATCATGGCAGGATGTTGGAAGAACGCAGGAGTCAATTGGAAATAGCCAAAACAAGGGCAATTTAAACAACAAAATAAATAATGGTAATTAATATTGGATTATAACCCATAGAGTAGCATCCCAGTGAATAAATGTCGAAGGAATGATATAAGTAGAAAATCATCATTGAGGAATACAATAGTAATAATTGTCATAGGCAATTATTGTCATAGGCGAGAACCATCAACAGATGCTAAAATTAGTGGGCAAAAGTGTAATGAGAAACAAGACATTTGCATAGTCGCAAAGCATCACCTCATAAGATACTTATAAATTGTAAAAGGAAAAATGTTAACTTTACAGCACACCCAAATTGCACAGCATTCTGCAAAATAACTGATCAGTACTCTTCAAATATGTCAAGGTCATGAAAGACAAAGACTTCTCACAGGTTGGAGGAAACTAAGAAAAGTAACTATTAAATACAATGTGTCATCCTGGGTTGGATCCTGAACTAGAAAAGGACATTTGTGGGAAAACTAGTAAAATTCACATCAAGTCTGCAGGTTAGTTAATAGTATCATATCAATGCTAATTTCCTGCTTTTGGTCACTGTATTTTGGTTATTTAGGATATTAACATTAGGGGAAGGTAGGTGCAAAGTTCATGGTGACACTCTGTACTAGTTTTGCAACTTTTCTTTAAGTCTAAAGTTATTTCAAAATTAAAAGGAAAAGAAAAACAAAGCCCACCAGACTCAAAAGGCTACATACTGTATGATTCCGTTTATATGACATTCTCGTAAAGGCAAAACTATACTTTCTGTACCTACAAAAAATAGATCCATGGTGCCAGGAGGTGGAGGGAGGGGCCAAATACAAAGGGACAAAGGGGAGCTTTTTTGAAGTGCTGAAATTGTTCTAAATCTTTTCTCCTCCTGCCCCAGCCTCTTGAGTAGCTGGGACTAGGCATGCACCACGACACCTGGCCAATTTTTTAAATTTTTTGTGGAGACGGGGTCTCGCTTTGTTGCCCAGTCTGGTCTCAAACTCTTGGGCTCAAGTGATGCTCCTGCCTGTGCTGCCAAAGTGCTAAGATTACGGGCATGAGCCACCGTGCCTGGCCTTCTAAATCTTGATTGTATTGGTGGCTACATGACATAAGCGTTCATCAAAACTCATGGAACTGTACACTAAAAAAGGTGAATTTTATCATATATTAAATTATACCTTAACAAAACATTTAAATGTAAAATGTGCACATATTCACAGCACATTTTCTAAGCATGCATACAAACAAAAAGACACAAATAAATATAACAGAATGGCTTCCTGTGAGTCAGAGAAGGGATGTGGAGTGGGGTAAGGGTATAGAAAGGAATAAATAAATAAACAAAAAATAAACAAGGGGCCTCCCAAGAGAGTTAAGTCACATAGTGCCATGAACTGTGGACATGAATAATTCAACCCTCTGCACCTGAGTTGAAAGAAAGAAAGAAAAAAAGAGAAAGAAAAAGAGAAGTTGTATGAAGTTTAATTGCAGAAGATTCTATTAGAAACAAGCTAAATATCCACCAAAAATAGATTGTAGTACATCCGTACAATGGAATTCTAAACAATCATAAAGAGAATGAGAAACTCATATCTACTAATATGGAATAACATGTAAGTTGATTTTAATGAATCATTTATAACATACATGATATATTTTTAAGCAGGGGTGGGGAGTAAAGGTACAGAACTGACTGGCAAGTTAGAATTTCCTTAATTTGCTTGTACTCATGTAAAATATTTTTTTAAAAGAGACACTAAAAAATGGCAACGTTGGTTTCCTCCCAGGAGAGAAGCTGGGAGCCTTCTCCCAAGGGTAGAAGAGAGAGATTTCACCGGATAATTTTGGGAGATTTTGACGATTGAACCATGTGAACATTTTACTTATTCAAATAATTTTTAAAATGTAGGTGCGTGAAAAGAGCTGGCAGACACCACCTTAACCAACTAGTGGCCTCACCCTATCACTGTTGGCTGGTGCGTGTGTGTGCGTGTGTGTGTGTTTATGTGCACACGTGCATGTGTGTGCCTCTCTGCACATGCGTGCATAAGTACACGCGTGTGTGCTTTAGGAAGGAGAAGGATGCGCAGTTTATGTTCAGTAGCGCCGGAGGAGTCTGAGACTCAGCAGAGAATAAATGTTCCCCCAGGAGGAGCCGGTACTGCCAAGGGGTGCTGCCTCTGCCCTAGCTTCACTTCCTGGGTCCCGGAACCTACAGGGACACAGGCTGTGGCTTCTCTGCCCCAAGTCGGTCCAAACGGGGCTGTCCAGGCCCTGGGTTCTGAGCTCCAGGCAGCTGCTGGGAGCTCTGAGCTCAGAATCTGCAGGCTCAGACCTCTGTGGGTCTCCAGAGCTCTGAAAACCAGCCCCTCCCCACATGGAGTCTCAGGTCAGAGGAACCCTGATCCTGCAAGAAAGGCCAATCCCATGTGAGAGAGATGACAGTGGTGGCATTCTGACATCTGCAGGATGCACAGGTGGCATTTAGAGGTCAGGTGGTCTTGCTCTGCTAGAATACCTTCTACCAAATCCCCCCGAGTGGCCGGCCAGTCCCTACTTAGATACTCCCAGTGACAGGGAGCTCACTACCTACAGGACAGCGCTCTCTTCTGTGGGAGAACAGCTCAAATGAGTAGATTTTTAGGTTCTTATTCAGAGGAAACCGGCTTCCTACCACGGGTTCTGGTTCTGTCCATGGGAGAGTGAGACTGACTAGTACAGAACAGTAACTAGAAATAGGTGCAGGACTGTGGGCCTGGACACTTCCTAGCTGTGTAACTATGGACCACTGTGAGCAGGTTTCCTCATCCATGAAATGGGCATAATAAAAAAGCCTACTTCCTGGGATTGTTGTTAGGGTTAATTGACATAATGTACGAAGGGTATATAATAGAATGTCTGGCACAGTGAAAATGGGCAATCATTGTATCTGTTATTTATTTATTTATTTATTTGAGAGAGAGTCTCACTCTGTTGCCCGGGCTAGAGTGCTGTGGCTTCAGCCTAGCTCACAGTAACCTCAAACTCCTGGGCTCAAGCGATCCTACTGCCTCAGTCTCCCGAGTAGCTGGGACTACAGGCATGCGCCACCATGCCCGGCTAATTTTTTCTATATATATATTTTTAGTTGTCCAGCTAATTTCTTTCTATTTTTAGTAGAGACGGGTCTCGCTCTTGCTCAGGCTGGTCTCGAACTCCTGACCTTGAGCGATCCACCCGCCTCGGCCTCCCAGAGTGCTAGGATTACAGGCGTGAGCCACCGTGCCCTGCCTGTATCTGTTATTTTTAGTCTAATCCCTCGGCCATCAGACTGTCAAGAGAGTTTGAGACAATGGCATCTTGGCCAAGAAGCCAGCCCAGCAATGACTTCCGTCTTCCAAGCTTCCATTTCAGGCCTTAGCTGAGGAGTGGAAGTGGCGGTGGAGGGCACCCCTGCAGCCCACTGCCCACACTCACCAGTGATGAGGTTGTCCACGAGGGTGGTGGGCATGCAGAAGATGCCCACCAGCAGGTCGCTGACGGCCAGGTTGAGGATGAACATGTTGGTGACTGTGCGCATGTGCCGGTTCTTGAGCACGATGAAGCAGACCAGGGCGTTGCCCACCATGCAGAGGAGGAAGATGAGTGCGTAGGCCACAATGAACATGGCCGCCACAGGGGAGGAGTGCTGGTAGTAGGAGGAGAAGGTGAGGTTCACAGCCGGGGCGGCCTCCGTGTCGCTCCCATTCTGACTTGGGGGCCAGCTGCCGTTGGGGGGCTGGGAGGGCTCCGCTAGGACCAAAAGAGCATATGGGTCAGGACCCTGGGCCAAAAAGAGATGAGTGACTTCTCACCACTGGTGAGACCGTTCCTGTGCCAAACCCTGACCACGCACTGATCCAAGACTTTCTGTCCACAGCCACTCAAGCCCTGATCTCTTACCTCACACCCCATCACTCCCCAATGTTGGCGTTCCCCAATGTTGGCGATTCTCCATTAACCACACAGCACCCCCCATCGAGGCTCCATCCTTCTCGGCCCTGCTCTGTGCCCCAGAGGCTGCCCTCTAAGAACCGCGTGACCCAGCTTCCCTTGCCCCCCGGCCCCTGGCTGAGTTCAGCCAATGGGAGGCACAGAAGGGGACGGCGGGGCAGGAGAGAGGGGTCTGGGTATTTGCCTGCTGACTCCCTCCCTGCCTGCCCAATTCTGCCGGCACCTGTTTTTTTCTGCGGCCACCACTTGCTCCCGTTGGGTGACTCCTCTTCCACGGCTGTAGCCCTTGCCAGGCTACAGTAGCGTTGCTCCTTCTCCTTGCACCCACAGGCCTGCAGGTGGTAACAGCTTCCTGTGGGTGCTAGTCCCTGGTGCTTCCGCATTTCTTGCTAGGTCTCCTACCCCTCATCTCAACTCTGTAAAGCCTTCCATTAATCTCTCTTCATTTAAACCCTTTCTCAGTGCACCGCCCGTTTTCTGCTGGGATCCCGCCGTTATACCCTCAAAACCTTCGGTGCCCCTCCTCCTCATCTCCTTTACGGAATTTGGTCGGGAAAGGCAAGAAGGCAGGAGAGAAGGGGAGGGTGAAAGGGGAATGTGGACCAGGGCTGGGGAGCAGAGGCACAACGCATTTGCCGGAACATCCAAAGCCAAGGCCACGGCCCATCCTTCCTGGCCTCCCGTCTT